>JAOVYW010000629.1:4057-17296 GCA_025775045.1 Hiodon tergisus | reverse complement strand
GTGTGCGGGAGTGGTGCGCGTGTGTGTGTGTGTGTGTGTGTGTGTTTGTGTGCGGGAGTGGTGCGCATGTGTGTGTGTGTGTGCGGGAGTGGTGCGCGTGTGTGT
This sequence comes from Hiodon tergisus, assembly GCA_025775045.1. Lineage (NCBI taxonomy): Eukaryota > Metazoa > Chordata > Actinopteri > Hiodontiformes > Hiodontidae > Hiodon > Hiodon tergisus. Next base: position 17,191 of record JAOVYW010000629.1, on the reverse strand, counting down.
GTGCGCATGTGTGTGTGCGCATGTGTGTGTGTGTGTGTGTGTGTTTGTGTGCGTGTGTGTGTGTGTGTGTGTGTGTGTGTTTGTGTGCGGGAGTGGTGCGCATGTGTGTGTGTGTGCGCATGTGTGTGTGTGTGTGTGCGTGTGCGGTGCGAGGGAGGTGAGCGTGGAGGAGAACTTGTGGAGACCCTGACCTCCTTGTTACCTCTGGGGTTGAGACGGTGACGAGGGGGTCCAGCTTGTGGTTTGATAACGCCCGGAGAGGTCACAGCCGATTAGCCTCCGTGTGGACCACATTGCTGTCCCCTGTGCTCCTGTTGTCTCTCTAGGTCAGCACAGCCCCTGTTCTTCCCTTGCAGGTATCATCTGGCCGGTGGAGTGCATTCCGTACCCCCTGCGCTACCTGAGCCTGGCACTGCCCCAGACCTATGCCTCGGAGTCTCTGCGCTGTATCATGTACAGAGGTACCATACTCACACACACAGAATAATACACAGTACACAGTGATAAAGGCACAGTACACAGAGTACACATTATTTTGTACATTTTGTTATGCCTATGCCACTGTCAATCACCCAAACCCTGAATAGAGCCACCTGTTATATCATGGGTGCTTCCCGCAGTGTCAATGGGCCGCCTTTTGTAACACAGGGCGACGAAAAGCCACCTTTCTCTCTCTCCTTTTAATTATTCAGAAGCCTGAATATAACAGGCCCCATTGTCTGTTGGACTTGGCAATTCCTTTAGCCAGATCAACCAGACACATGAGCCCTGATAGTCACTGATACGTGATGTCATCTAGGCCTGCAGCCGTGAGGTTATATTACAGTCAACACGTGGTCATACAGCACAACATGATCCACTCAGGCCCGTCGCACTGGGTCAAGAGACATCAGCCCTCACTAAATTCACTGCTTTCTCTCCCATATGAACCAAAAACACAGAAGGGAAACGGCACTTTGACCTGGGTGCATCTGTAGTGATCAATCAAGCACAGGAAAATGGCTGATAAAGAGACCAGGTGGGCGCGGGTGCTTCACCGCAGTCTTTTGTCATTTGCAGGATGGGGTTTGTCACGTATGATGGTGTGGCGCGGCTTTGCGGTCACCCTGGGCTGGAACACGTTCTTCCTCATCCTAGCCACGGTCATCCTCAAGCTCCGGACGTGAGGCGCCCGGTCCCGGCAGAACCAGCCGGCCCAGGCCCAGGGAGGAGGTTTTACCTCTGCACGAGTCCCCGAGTCCCAGAGTTTCCGGGTCACAGAGTCACAGGGCCTCCGTTGTTGGGACACATCTCCTCTCTTCCTGCCCCTCCAGGGCCAGCTGGTCCAATGGGCTACAGGAGCACATGACCTCAGGATCTCCCTGTGGTTCCTCCAAACTTTTAACCAAAGTTCCATCGGTTCTTTGGCTTATTCATGTAATCATATGCATTTTATATATCGTTATTATACACAGAGAGGGAGAGCGAAGCTTCTGCACAAAAGGCACTTGAGTACAATAGCTGGATATGTACAGTACTGTGCAAAAGTCTTAGGCACCCTAGCTTTTTTAACATAAATTTAGTCTTTGAAATTTATGTTTTGTCTTCTGCACTAGTGTGTAAGTAGAAAAAAACGAATTTTAGATTTTCAAACACTCTATTTACGAAAGAAGACCAAGGAGTTCTGCAACAGATGGTTTTGCCTCCACAGAGCTCTGATCTCAACATCATCGAGGCTGTTTGGGATTACCTGGACAGACAGAAGCAAGTGCAACAAAGTCTGTAGAAGAATTGTAGAAAGTTCTCCAAGATGCTGTCCAAGATCTACCTACCGATTGTCTTGCCATTTACCTAAGATAATTGATACAGTATTTAAGGCAAAGGATGGTCACACCAAATATAGAATTTATTTTTTGGTTGTTTTTAGTTTTTTTTTTAATATTGTTTTTACTGTTCACTGCCCTTTATATTTTTTATTTTATATTTAGAAACTTTTTCATAACTTTTGAAAGCAACTTACTGAATTTTTTTACATGTGCCTAAGACTTTTGCACAGTACTGTATACTGTGACCAACTGTTTCTTCACATGGCTTGGGTTTATGTGTAGATGGTGCTTTTCCTTGTGGTTCTTCGCGAGCTTTTAACCTTTCCAACTCGTGGTGGTGTTTGTATGTGTGGTAAACATGCACCCCATGCGTGTGAAAGTATTAATTTGTCTGGGTTTTAAGGCATCTGATGTGTGCGTTTGCATGTGCGTGTGTGCGCGTGTGTTTGTGTGTGTGTGTGTGTGTGTGTGTGCGTGCGTGTGTTTGTGTGTGTGCGTGGACGTGGATTTCGGGCACCTGTCAGTGTGCTCTGAGTGCTTTGACTGAAGGCTCTCAGCACCCTCTTGTTTCGGGAACCCCCGGGAGGGAAGTGTGGGCATCTGCTCGCTAGTTTTGACCAGTGGTTATGTGCCATTGAATAAATTCCGAAGAGAAGTCGGGCTTTGTTTACATTTTCAATGATGCCAGCGATGTGTGAAACCACTCCTGCTGAGCCCGCTCCGACTACTGGCACAGACCTCTGTCTTTTCTTTATTCTTTTGGATATTTACCGTTGCCTGGCAATGTGTCAGACTGTATGTTTCTCAAAGTGTAACAAGGTAGTTAGATACCAAGTAACCAGTAACTAGTAGGTAGCTACAACCACTCGGGGGCTTAATGACTGAAAGAAAAACAATGGTCATTGACAAGAACTTTTTGAATTAATGGGAAATACATTTTTAACTGTCACAAAGTACTACTGACTTGGGTTTTACAATGGTGGGGACTTAAAAACTGAAATAAAACCCCTCAGTGCAGCAGCTGAATTTGCACAAAGAGACTCTCAGTGCTGAGAGGCGTGGTTCTGGGGCCTGCAGCCAACTGGCCCTTCCTTCCAACTGCTTTGGCGAAGCCCTTCTCGCCAGTCCCACCGCATTCTTCTCCTCCTCTGTCGAAGCCCTGGGCTTTTCCTCTGCCCTGGCTGGGGTCTCCTGGGGCGACAGAGAGAGAGCCATGTTAACAGGTTGGCGGGTCGTAGCGACAGGCCCACAGACCGGGCGCTAGCTTCAACAGTGTTTGGGATCCCGGTCAGCTACCTCTGAGAGACTATCCCTCGGTCTCGTCATGACACGTCTGGATTGCTGGAAAAAAATCTACCTTTTGTGTTTTAAAACAATAAATCTTTGTACGGAAGTTTGTTTAATCTATTTTTTAATTTCTTTTAGAAGTATTATTCTTCAGTCTTTCAGTAGATGGCTTATAATTAAGTATTTTTATTCATGCATTTTGGGTTGACTTCATCCAGACTTCATCTGTATGTAGACCAAACCGCTACACCAGTTTTCTGTGTGATGGCTACGCTAAGCATATCAAAGATGTTTATATTTTAGGTTTCTTTCCCTTCTCTGGTTTTCCTTAAATTAAGTGATGAAATTATACAAAATATGGATGATCATTATCAGAAGTTTAGCTTTTGAACATACAGTGTGGTGTTCACACCAGGCAGTTAATTTAAGGAAATTCACAGTAACGGATGGAGGAATAAGATGATATGGTTTCTGTTATACAACGAGATATTGGTATATTTACTTAATATATTTATAATTATATATATATATATATGACCACCTGCCTGATGTGTAGTTCTGTCAGAACCAGCATTAACTTTTTCAGCAATTTGAGCTACAGTAGCTCGTCTGTTGGATCGAACCACGCAGGACAGCCTTCGCTCCCCACGTGCATTAATGAGACTTGGCCGCCCATGACCCTGTTGCCGGTTCACCGCTTTTCCTTCCTTGGAACACTTTTGATAGATACTGACCACTGCAGACCAGGAACACCCCACAAGAGCTGCAGTTTTGAAGATGCTCTGACATAGTAGTCTAGCCATCACAATTTCCCCCTTGTCAAAGTCACCCAGATCCTTACGCTTGCCCATTTTTCCTGTCTTAGTAAGAATTAAGTTTCTAAATATATAAAAAAATACTATAAAGATCAATAAACAAAAAATTATTTAAAACAAACACCAAAAAAAAAAATATTGGGAGGGAATATTTGTTGTGAGCACCCTTTGCCTTTAAAACTGCATCAATAATCTTAGGTACACTGTTGTGAAATGTAGCATTCATTTAATTAGCTGTGTCAAATTTGATTCAAAGTGAAAAACATTTAGTATAAAGAAGGAAAGCTAGAGAAACAGTATGGATGCTATCATAATCCATTACAGAATTATAATGATTTAGCTACAATCAATATGGTCCTGGGTACGGTCTAAAACTGCTTTAGAGCCGTTACTGGAAGTTGGGTCGAGACCCTACAAGCACTCGGCATGGTCGGAAACTGTGCTTTACGCACACACTCACAAAAGTCAAAGCTTTCTGTATAAGTGGATGGAGAGATTCAGAGCCCCCCCTGCTGGACACACAGCTACCGTCCCCAAGCTGGGGCCTCTCTCCCCCTTCAGGCACCTCTGGTCGACCCTCCTCTTGTCTCACCCTTGTACCAATGCTCCATTTTGCATTTCAAACGGTGGGCATCAAGAGAGAGTGTGGCTTTCAGCACCTTGTTTACTTAACACGATTCACTTCGTTCAAAGGCTGGAAGACCTCCTCAGCAATAACAGCACAGCCGAAAATAATGGATAAAATGTAAAACCCTTTGCCCTCTCTGTCTGGGCCTCTCCTTCCTCAGATCTGTGCTGAACCTCCCATAGGGGCTGTGTAGCCTCTAGCATGTAGCAGGCAGCATGTAGCATGAGAAGGACTGAGAGAGAGATTGGAAGAACCACCTGTGCTTCCTTGTTCTGGAGGGAACAACATTACACATCATATCCAGAGCAAAAGTGCCATTGGTACAGAGTCCAAAACAAGCATTTCCCCCGCAACAATAGGAGAACCTGCTATTCCACTCTCATGTCCACCTGGCTCTGTCTTCCTTTTGTGTACTTTCTTTTCTGAGTTTTCAAACAGGAATTGGATTCTCTTCTCTTCACAGCATTCATAAGATGCTCCTGGTATGGACAGATCCTTTTTGCATGTTATTTTATGCGACCCATTTACACAAACCGACCCTGCACAGAGAGGGCCATCATAAATAACAATACAATTTCCTGATTCACCCTGATTCACCTGCTCATCTGCCATTGACCTGCAGAGCTGCTCTGGGCCACCTAACAGGTGTACAGATCTCCACCTGGACGAGGGGACTGAGGGAAGCGTAAATTGAGTTGTTGACAGCTAACGGCAGGAGATGCCAATCTGGTTGTCCTTCCGAGGTACGTAGGTCTGGAGCACAAACATTGTCACGGGACAAAGCAGAGAGTAACAGGCCACACTGTAACAAAAAGTGTAACAGGAAATTTTTCAATGACCTGGTGAAACACGTTTTCAGATACACACACACATTCAAACACACTCACACATGGACACACACACACAGACACAACTTTCACATATGGAATGCAGCCAATCACTCTTTGTTCCCTGCAAGTTTGTGATATTTAAAACATTATGTAAACATATCTGTGTATATGGTTACTGTCACCATGGCAGCCTGACAACAGCAGACAGGCCGGCCTCCAAACACACTCCGGTTGGGAAATTTAATATTTGGTCTCGCACAAGCACCGGATTTTTATTATGTATGCCCATGGTGCCAAGTCCGACCTAAAAGCCACTCCTTGGTGACCGGCAGTAGCCTCTTTCTGCTAAAGAAGTTTCCCAAGACAGCTGTTGCTATGGGTTTTATTTAGTGTATTAATCACACAACACCTCCACCTACTGAATTACTCCCTTAGAAAAACAAACTTCTCATCCTAGGGGAATTATAAGAATACAGGAAGATGAGTGAGCAAACAGGAGACAATGGCAGAACCGAACATGGGGACAACTGCAGTACACACGTTATTGGAGAAAAGGGGTCCCATAGTCTCCTTCAGGTTTCTGTGGCACATGACAGTGGTTTGAAATATTGGTGGTACGTCTTCATTCACCAGGGTAGTCTCTCTCAAATTTTCCCTTTGAATGACTGCAAATCAAATCCAACAGCCACTGAGGATAAGGCGACCTGCCTTGTACCCGCCCACAGGAAGTAACATATACAAGAGGAGCCACGTGAGTCAGGGACTCAGGGAGTTCTCTGGGTGTTTGTTCAGAAAGAACGCCAGCAGTTTAGATTCTCAAGACGGAAATCTCCTGCTAATATAATGTTAGGTTTCTTTTCCTGTGTGCGATCTTAGGGGGTCTCTCTGTATTTTAGTTTTCAGGAATGGCTGGTTGCACTCCTCAGTTACGGGAGTCACAAAAATGAAAGCACACACTTGCACTATTTTTGTGCAGTTTGTTGGTGTCAGAACCATCTATCTTTTTACCTAAAAAAATAAGGTGTTTTGTGTTTTGGCATAAATCAAAAATTGGCTAAATCAGCCAACAAGCCAAACCCGGCTGTAGGTTTTCCTAACTTTGTGACAGAGAGAAGAGAATTGAGGGACATCAGACAGTAGCAGTGATCCAAAGATGAAACAACAGAGTGGTTTCTAATTCTGACCATGATTTTTTGTGACAGTGGGGTTAGGTTGTCGTCTTAACAATTTGGACTTCTGACTTCTTCTATGCGGTGCTGCTAAGCCATTGAATGCTGGTCTTCCCATAGCAGCAAGTCTAACTGAGGAACATGGGTTTCCTACTGCTGAATCCCTGAAGTTATACAGGAGCTCTCAACAACTGCCACACGTGCAATGAGATCCCAATGAGCTCAGATCCTGATGAGCTCAGATCCTGATGAGCTGAGATCCCGGTGAGCTGAGATCCCGATGAGCTGAGATCCCGGTGAGCTGAGATCCCGGTGAGCTGAGATCCCGGTGAGCTGAGATCCCGATGAGATAAGATCCCGATGAGATTAGATCCAAAAGATTTACGATCCCGATGAGCTGAGATACCGTTATGAAACCAGTATGAGGTGTAAACAAAAGTGACGGAGCTTCTGAGCCGCATAGCTCTGAATATGTCCGTAAACTCCAGACTTTGTTGATGGCCATCACACACAGCTACATTCACTACTGCAGAGACATAAACATTATCTCGCGCAATGAAGCAACTTAAGCAATGCAACATTGGGCTGTGCCCAGACTCGCCGATGAGCAGTTTTTTCTTCAGCAAATTGACTTCTGCAGGAGGAACTTTGAATGTGGCTTGGTTTTAAAAGACACACATTTTCTGGCACAGACAATATAACTACATTTTCCCCATGCTGTTAATATAAATATTTGATAACGCTACACTGGCAGAGACAAACAACATTCTATTGTATGTAAGGTTCTTCGTTGCAACAAAGCCAATTTAAAAATGCAAATCATCTTCGCTTAGGACAGAACTGTGCTATTACAAAAAGAGCACAAGGTTTTGCCCGGCAAGGGTGTTGAATAGGGCTCCCCGTGTAACATCTGTCAAACACGATGACTGAAGGCTGACATATGCAACAACAGTATACCGCGGATCTAAAATCAATCCAAGACTCCGTCGTAGTGTTAAATGTTTGGTTCTCTGTAGGACATGTAGGACTCCTAAACGGGCTATTATATATTCATAGACAACCTTCGTGGAACAAACTGATGTAACTCAGCAGCTCGTTCAAAAAATACTCTGTTTACTTAGGAGAAAAGACATTCAACTTGGGCTGAAAATGTTTTATTGATAGAATATTTCGTGTAAAAAATGAACTGCTTCCTTCCTGTATAAATTTTTACGATCAATCTATGACATAGGTGGCATACCTAAACTTGACAGAAACTATGTCGTGTACTTTAACATCTTTGTATAATAATTAAGGTAAATGAAGATATTATTTGGTTTAGGCAGCCAGCTACCCATATAGTTATAAACCTAAATAAGTAAATTTGTACTTCCCTAAAAATAAGAGCAAAAACCTATATTTTAACATTTAGCGAACCGGCCAATATTACATTTAATGTAAACAATCATGACATGCAACGGCTTCACGAATTCGGGCAATCAATGAGTGTCATATGTGTGAGTAATATTTCCGTAGAGAGGCATCGCGGGAGTTGTATTCTCATTTACCAATTTCTGCTGAAAATATACTGGAGTTCGCTCGAAACAGGGGTTCGGAATGCAGCGAGCAGCGGAAATGGACTACATTATCCACAATTCGTTTCAAAATAATTATCAAGTGACGCGGCAGGTTTTTTGTGCCCACACTCTAAGGGGACAGTTACTATTGTGGCCAGATGAGGTTTACTATTCTTTACTGAGGTCGTGCTTTAGAGCCATTATTCAAATGAAGTGGGAAGGAATAAAAGCAAGAGAAGACAATAACCATACAACTTAACTGTGGCATCCATTAATTAAAGATAACATTCAGTTTATTTAGTATTTGCCTTTGTTAGCTAGCTCCGTGTAGTTGTGTATGAGAGGTAACGTTATATGGTTTTCACTTACTGTCCTCTCGCCACACTGTCTCACAGAATCACGACTGTGTGGAGAACGAAAGGGATTTTTGTGTGAGCGACGGACCGCTGTAAGTATAGTCAGCTGGATATGAATATCGTACATTACAATGCTATGTGCCATTTGCAATGTTTTGCGTGGTTTTGTGTCTTGTACGGAATTTGAGGTGGCGTTATGAGCTTAGATTCAATGTGGGATGCAGCGTTTCCACTGAAGAAGAGCATCTTTGTCAACACAATGTCAGCGGGCAGTCCGTGATATTTTAAACACAAACTTTATTATGAACTGGAACGAATATTATAGTTTTTTCATTGGAATACCGAGCCGGTACATGTATCACGCTTATGACATTGTCCGATAGCTTGATCGTAAATGTAAAAAAAAAATTGCTGTTGTGTTGGCGCTGTACTTTGCTTTGGCACTTTGAACATTAGTTGTACTTATCCTGTTAGATTGATGCTTCTACGCCATAGATTGGAAAATAAAATCTGTGACGTATACGTGGCTTGATTCTTTGTAGGTAGGTTATATTTTCTAGTATGGTTTATACTTTTTTGATTGCAAAGTAAAACAGCTAGGTCAGTAGCCATTTAGCAAGCCATGTATGTATTGTTGCTTTGACAGAATGTTCTGTTCTCTTCGGAACACGGGATGTATTGGCGGCAGTTTTAACTATACATTATTGAGAGATTACGTGGTATGATGTCCCTACACTTGATCCCTGAGCGAAAACATCATATCTATGGCTACTTTCCTACAGTCGAAGCACGCAAAGTTTTGTATTGGCTTTATTTAATGTGTACTTTAACCGTAACTACCCAGCTAGTATCAAGGCATGGCTACGGTTACAAACGATTATTTACCAATAGTTAGCTATCCGTGTGTTATTTTACTGTTTAGTCAGTATTGTGAAAACTAAACAATTTGCATATAAATTCAGTTTTTATACGGAATTTTTGTCCGGCTATTTAAAAAAATAGAAACAAAGGGGGTTTTGTGGGTTTTTGTGTTCCTAAGCAAAAACTGATTTGCATACATCATCCCGTTTGGGCATCTGGCTAGGCGAGTCAATCCTTTGTCCCGTGGTAATTTTTGTCCCCCCCCGGTTCGAATTTCAGCCCCGTATGGCGATTGTCTTGAAAGTAAAGATGTGCCGTAGGTTGCACATTTTAAGCATTAACTTGGTTACATGGTCTTGGTCACCTCTGTAAACGACTTGATATGGTTTATGATATGATATGGCTTGAAATCAGGTTTGTACTGGATGGTCATATTAAAGCTGTAATGGTCATCATGAGTTTGGTTGTATTAATGGTTTCGGCTGTTTATAAATAACCACCGAAGAAAACGCATACTCGCTTTCCATTCCCGAAATGGTCTGGCCTTCTCCTTTTATTTAATCTGGTTGGCACACCCGAACCCCCAGTGAAATACTTTTATGGTTCTGGAACACAGGCGCTGCTGGGTGGATCGTTTTTCACGGGTGTCAGTTTTAGCTATGCAATGACATTTGTTAGCAAAAGCTTCCTAAAAGAATGGTGCGGAACATTACTTGATAAGGAAATCCAAACAAATGCACGAGTTCGTGAGATTGAATGTTGACAAAGGCAGCTACCTCAGTATGGTATTGCGTTCTTCGCTGGCACATCGATTATCTGGTATATCTCATAACAGATAACAGCTTGCCATACCGATGATGGTTGAAATAAAACGCGGAACCCGCCGTGTAGATATACGAGTTATTTTGAAACTCACTCCTAGAATTTAAAGCGCACTTAACTAAATCGTCATGCTGGGCGAAAAAATGATTGAGGTTTGGTAATGAGATGAAGGAAACGCTTTCCTTTCGTTTTTCGGTTCATGCTATTATGGGAGGGGCTTATGGCTCCACTGAGGTGAGAGTGAATGCTGGGGCATCCCCCCCAAATTGTGTGTCTAGAACGGCCCAGATGGTCAAGCTGTCATGTGCGAACAGAAAGGGGTGGGGGGTTGTCAGATGAAACACAATGTGAGGGATCTGCTGATGCGGACAAGGTGAAGGGATCGACGGAGCACCAGTCACTGTCACTCCTTCAGCCGGGGCAGATTCCGTTTATAACAAAGGAGCCAAAGGGGGAACCCTCTGACTGCCTGTGCCCCTGGACGCTGGTGCCCCGGTTGTGACTGTGCTGGTTGATACAGTTGAGGACTGGAGCTACACTGGGATTCTAGCGTTTGTCTTTTGGGTTGCAGGAATTCAAGGTTTTGCCATATTTTACGTTTTTGATTTGATTGATTTTGGGGTGGCGTTATTGCCAGTTTAAAGATAATGTATTGGTATTACTTTTGTTTGCCTAGTGCTCCCGTTTTCAGATTTCAAATTTTGGTTGTTGGTATGTTAAGTCCAGATATGTTAAGTGTAAACCGCATCTTAAAAATTCCCAAGTCGCATATGATATTCTCTTTGCTCCTCTATAGCAACGGGCGTGAATACTATTTGTTGGTGAGATCCTCTAACACCAAAGGCATGTGCTTTATAACCAGTGGAGTACAGTATCTAATTTGAAGCTAGGATTAATTCAGATCTTCCTTTCTCTCAGACTCTTGGGGAAAAATCTTGTGGAATCTGTGAAGTGAATTTAGTTGCAGAAATCTGGTAGTCTAATTAGTTGTGGATAATCTCCAGGAGTTTGGGAGACAATGTGTGTTTGGCAGGCCTCTCCCAAGTCCACCTCTTACCTGTTAGATGACTTTGAGGGACCCATCGCATCTGGTTACTCAGAAATCATTTGTAAAATGAACATTTGCGTTCACCAGTTCCAGCCTTATGCACTCGCCGTTGAAGACGACTTACTTCACCTGCGTTTTTTTTTTTTGTTGGTTGGACTTGGGATAATTTTGTGTGTAAAACAATAAGCGGACCTTCGTTGGTTTTGGCGATTCCTGTAACTCTAGGGAAAAGGCTGCTAAAGGGCTGCCTAGGAGGACCACTGTTGAGCGAGGTGGGAGGAGCCGAGGAGCTATAGCTCGGAGCAGCAGGAGACTGGTGCTGGTAAACACCATCAGATTTGTGAGGAACATGTTTGTCTCGGAAAGTAGGTCAGACGGTGGGCACATGCGCTGCTGTTTCACTGGAAAAAGAAAAAACATTTAAAAGCTAACCGATTTCCCAAAAGTGCTGGTTTGAGATTGAGACTTGTCCTCTCTTGCTGTGGTGTTGATTCACGCCGATTCATTCACACGCGTCCTTTCATGCTGCCCTCAGTGCCCAAACTGAAGATGAAAAGGACAGAAAACGGTTAACTCTGTGTGTATCCAAACCCTTTATTAATGGAATCTAAATAGACTGTATTAAAAAAAGAGAATTTCACTGACAAATGTATGGTTCCATGCATGAAATTTCAGGTAACTTGAAGTGATTAATGTACCAGAACTGTGACGTTAGGATCCAAGGTGTTGGACCTTGGTGTTTCTGTGTTCCTGAGTGAGTGTGGTGTGGGGGGAAACCCCTTGGCCCTGATGCATAACTTTCTCTACTCTTCACGGTCCCGGTCTGGCCCAAATCTTCTGGGATTTGCTCTGAATCTCTGACTTGTTAATTTTTTACTGCATTAGGGCCCACTGACTTTGTGTTTGTCATCATGTGACAATCTGGTCATGCGGGAGTGAAAAACCTTCTAGTCCTGACTGCTGTAAGTTTTTGTTGGGCTTGACCTTTTGAAGAATACGTCTCATTCACTCTGGAGAGTCATATCTGAGTTGGGCCTTTTTCTCGGGCCCAGCCACAGTCACTGCCTTTACAATGGGATGCTGTAGTTCTCATGTCATCCTTGGAACTGCTCTCTGTTAGAGTAGCCAGTTGGGCCAGCCCTTTGCCTTGGGTCTGAGGCACCATCTGACCTCAAACAGCGCCTCACCCTTCCCTCAGCTCTTTCCTAGGGTTGGAACAATAATCGATTATCGTGATCTTATCGATAATGTTTTTGCGTTGATTACTGTATTGTGTTGAAAAATAATTATCGATAATCCATTTTATGTCCGTTATCCACTATGATATGCTTGGGTGTAACAGTAACTCTGCATTGAAGCAGTAAGACAGTAGGACTTTACTGTCTGCTTGAGGCGTCACGCGTAATCTGCGCATGCTGTGTGGTGGGAACAGGAAAAACTACCAAACCTTCCGAAAAACAGCTTCAGTCCTGGGTGGCAGTTTTTCAGAGTGACAGAATGTGATACGCAAGGCAATAAGCCCGTCTGTAGGCAGTGTGGAAAAAGAAATACCATGCACAGGGAATACCGCTAACCTCTTCACCCATCTACGACATCACTATCCTGGTCCATATTCACATGTTTCTACCAGAACCAAACATGATGGATCGAAATCGGAACAGAGGAGCTCAAGCATAATATTAACTGAGTTACTGGAACGGAAATCAAAATATAGCATGTTAGCTTGTAAGTATCTGTGTTTGCCAGCCTGGAGCGTTCCACGAGCGTTTTGTCTGAAAGGCTGTTCAGTGGATGTGGATGGATAGTGACCCTGCAACGTAATCAACAGTGCTGAAACTGTTCAAAATATGATATTTTTGAATCGTAATTTATTATTATTATTATTTATTTTTATTATTTTATATGTAGCCTATATTTCAAAAGTTGAAAAGCTACCAAACAAACATTTTGTTGTATT
>JAOVYW010000628.1:0-50563 GCA_025775045.1 Hiodon tergisus | reverse complement strand
GGTAGATGGATGACATAGTTGTCAAGAATTCACTTCTGCAAAAAAAACTGGGGAAAGTGGGTGAATTGAGGGGAAAATACACAAACATATACTTGAAACTAATGAGAGACTTGTTCTTCAGTTGTGTTAAACCTTTGCGTCTAAATATAAATACATATCAGCTTTGGTGTGTTCTATGAAGAGATTAAAGGCCTGTGTAAGACTTGCTCATCGTAGTGCTCATAAATAGCCGGGCACCTCATTTTGTGTAAGCAATCAGTGCATTGACAAGCACAGGAAATGGTTTCACAACGATACATACTTAGAAAGCTCCTAAAAATACAACATTACAATACCAAAGTGAATTATTCAGGAAATATATTAAAATAAGAAATTATTATATTAAGAAATATATTAACATTAAGTTAAACGTCAAATGCATTTCCAGAAATAGGTACATTTTCAGTTATAAAATAGTTTTTAACACACCACCCAAAACATTATTCACTGTTTGAAGATTGGATGTCCCTAAGAGCTTCTTATATTGTGCATGCAGACCCTCTTCAAATTTGAACATCCAATCAATATTGCAGTTTGGTGTCTAGCCTCACCCCCAAGAGACTACCTTTACCCTTTCTTAGTGAATATGGCTCAGTTGTTTTAGTTGCAGGAGCTTTGGTTTTGCAGTGTGTGATTGCTCTGTAATTATAATACACTCTGTAATCTGTAGTACACTCTGTAATTGCTAAACTATACCAATACTTAAATACCTTACTATCATTCCCTATTTCCTCACAATAACTACAATTATTTTGTAGAGAGGATCTAAAGAAATATTAATAAGGTAAAACAAGGACTTTTAAGGACAGTAATCGCTTTTTTAAAAAGTACAATTGTTCAAGACTGTTGAAGCATCACCTAGATCCCAGGGTGAACAGAGAAAATGCAAGCTCAGAGACCCACAGCCAACATGCTTTAAAAAAAAATACTCTGTACTTTCAGGTGCCTTAAACAAATACTATTTTAAAAAGGGAAACTCCAGCAATCTTACTTTTCTTTCTTCCTCTTTATATAAAAAAGCTGAGGCCTCGTAGTGAGTACTGGTTCTGCACTCATTTTTAAACAGGAAACCCCTGCACTCAGTATTAATGATGGTCTGTAAATGTTAGTTAAATCTGCTAAGTCATCTAAAAGTTATTGACGTAACAGAATCAGAATCTGGACGTTAATGTTTACAAGCATTTTGTGCAGAAATGCCCTGAGATTGCTATTTCCTACTTCCCTGTTGAACTATGTCTGTAATACTAGAGAGGATTATCTCCTCCAGTAAAGGCAGCTTTGAAGTCTTCTCTCACGTGACAGGCAAAATCCTCTCAATCCCTATCTAACAATCTGCACCAGAGGGAGGCAAAACAAAAATCTCACATTTTGTTGCCTTAATTAACTCATGTAGTGGAATGGCAGTGAAGGTCTGAACCATACATTCAACCATGTTATCTTGACATGGTTTTTTTTATTTTTGACACAAACACACACAAACTCAGAGAAACAGGCCCATACCATGATGCTTCCACCTCCGAACTTCACTGTAGGTATGATATTTTTAGCGTCATATGCAGAGCCACTTCTCCTCCAAACATGGTACGTTGTATTGTTGCTGAAAAAAGTTTCGTCTGATCACACTACATTCTCCCAGTAATGTACAAGCTTCTCTAAATGTTGTACAGCAAACTTCAACATGCCATTTCTTCAGTAATGGAGTCTTCTGAGGTGATTGCGCATGGAGACCGTGGTGGTGATGTTCCTTCCACTTGCGGATAATGGCCCCAACGGTGCTTATAGGAACACTTAGGAGTTGGCAAATCTGTCGATAGCCAGTGCCATTGCTATGTTTCTCAACAATCTTGTCTTGGGAGAGCTCTTTACCTCTGCCATTCATGGGATGTTTCTCGCATGACAGCTAGGTAACAAATGCTGTGTTTTCTTGCATTCAGAGATGGGTAACTCTTTTTCGAAGAGTGGAACCTACCAACATGCACTAACCCAGTTGATTCTAATTACCACAGGTAGGTGAACTAATTAGTGGAATCAGCTGGTTTAGTGCTTTTTCTTACAGTGTTCAATACTTTTTCCTCTGTCATTTCCCTTTATTGCACATAGCTTTTTTTAATGGATTGGAATGTTATGATTTATTTAGCTGTGTGTCTTTATTGAGTTAATTCCAATGTCTGTTCTGAATTTCATGCGAATAGCTGCTTTAGAAATATGTTTTATGACAATATTGTTGAATACTTATTTTCCCTAACTATCCACACACACACACACACACACACACACACACACACACACACACACATCTTAAAGGATGAATGTAGCAATACATTACACATACAATGTCTCGAATTGACCGCTTCAAGAGCTCAAAGTTTTAACACCCCTATGACAAACGCAGCACAGGATTACAATTGGTTCAAGGGTCTAGATTATCTTTGTACATGAGAGTAAAAACAGAATCTGCCCCAGCTAGAAAAATAATGACGATAATAAAATCTGCAACTAAGCTCAAGAAAGCTAAAAAAAGAAAAGATAAATAAATAATAATACAAATTATGATTTACATCAAGCAATCCAAAAAAAAAACGTCATATTGACACGTGCGTAAAAATGCAGAGAGCGTAGAAGAGCTACAGTGGATTGTGAGGACACTGCGACGTTATCAACTGTGCCTTGTCTAAGAAAAGACGGGATACTTTCGTAACGTAGAAAGCTACTGCCAGGAATTCGACCCAGGACGATACAGCCTGTATCGCGTCTGTATTTAGATTGATATAGAAAAACGGTGATATTACTAAAAGTCCTAAAATGAACAAACAATGATGACGAACAATAAACTTGGTACCTCACACATATTTATCTAGTTAAACGGATTTGATAATTAATTGGGTCGGTTAATTGTTCCATAATAAACTAAAAGTGGAAATAAATCAGCGAATAAATCACCCAATAAAAACAAGCCGCCTTACCTAAATTCTTTAATGGGTCATGTAACTTTGATTCGGCCGTCCTGGCTCCATTCTTGTGCTCAGGACTTTCCTTTTTCCTGCCGCCCAACATGATGCCAAAACGAGATGGGTAGCTCTCTTTCTCCTTTTCGTCTTTCCTCAGTCAGCTATGTTTCTTGTCACTGAATAGTCTCCCGGTGTTTTACACTAGAGAAGTGTGTACACTGTAGCTGTCGACGTATTCGGGATCGTCATACATTTTTCGTTACTAATAAGGTAGACGAGACTTCCCACATTGGCGATGATGTCATGAAATGGCTGGACTATAAGAAGGACATTACCGTGATTACTTTTCTTAATCAAAGCAATGCTGTAAACCTAAGGCTGCACAACAAAGAGCATTGCTAGCTAAGAAAATACGCGGAAAAAATTACATTTTACCGTTGACTTGCAGTAGGCAACCAACAACCAAAGTGATGCATTTACTGACCTATATTTCGGAGTTACAGCGATAAACAATTCATTCTGGACAATTACTCTCCGAAACCATGCGATGTAAAATGTGGTATCACTGTTCACGTTTAAAAAATGTCATGGCGTTTTTATACTGTAAAGAGGCAAAGCGCGATGTCTCAGATTTTCCGAGCCAAAAGCCAAACTGCACGTTTTGGATGCGACATGTATGATGCTCATCTCCGTGCGTTGTCTACACAATAGCAGAAAACGTAATTATTCACTTTACCGCGCGGGAAACGCGGTAATGCAGCTGAACCAGTCTGAACAATTCAAGGATATAAGCCGGTCCTGTAAACGGTTTGTCACTTCATTGGGTTCTGGAAAGACCTGACGCTAAATTGTTTATTAAGATGTGTCAATTCCTAAAGAAATAATGCCCTCTAGCAACCATAGGGAGAATTTCATTAGATACACGTAAACCTCCCTATGCAATTCTAGATTTAACATGATTACACGCATACATTCTTAATACGTTATTTCTTCATTTAGAATTTTGCTCTACAAAATATATACGTATTCATTTTTTATGACTTGATTTTTTTATTCCACGCACAAATTTTTTTATACGATTTGGTTAAATTATATAGGAAAGCTCAACACTGATAACTTAATCGTAAAACATTTCCAAAGCGGAACGTTTTTGGGTAGCGGTGGAGATGTTCTTTGTCTACATTTTAACGGTAAAATGATCGCCACGCTCACCCGATTCAATTCTTTCAAATAAATCTGGTTTATCTGGCTCCCTGTGAACCGAAACCCCTGCATTTTCCGATAGAGCCGCTGATATAGTATGGACATATATAGTAAGAGATAAAGAGATTTTAAAAAAGTAAATTTGTGGATCACTCAGAAATCGGAGGAATTCACCAGAAAATATAGTCATAAGCATACTGTCATCCACTAAAAAAAGAAAAATAATTTTTTAAACATTTAAAAATTTTACTGGGTGCGGATTTAATCTAGTTGCTTCACGGTTTAAAGGGAATTTTAACCCTACAAAAAATCAGTTACATTAACTTTCTGTTTAGTGACATTGGTAATATCTGAATTAATGACTCCAAAGACTCGAGTTTTTTACTCGTTATATGTAAAATGTATTTCTAATTGTGTTTGTGTACCTGTCATATTGTGACCCAGGAAAAGACCCAAGAGTGTAATCAGAACCATACAAATATAATTAATGCTATCGGTTTAGTTTTGACAGAGGAAAAACTTGCATTATTCTTAAAAGGATAAATTTCGTTTTTCAAAGGATCATGCACAACGCATGTCAATTCACGTGTCTTCCGCATTATAAACGGCTATAAAATTGCCTGAACTGGATCTTCCTGTCCAGTTGTACCAAATGCCGAAGTGAAGGACTGTATTGGCTAAGAGCGAGGCTGCCCCGCCCATTGAGAGATTGAAAGGAATGTGACGTAACACATTTCGGAGTGACTTTCAAGTTGGAAAGTCGAGTAAAGCAAAGTAAAACAGCAAATAACTGTTCCATACTGGCGATATCGAACGAATGTAACATATTTTAGTGGTATTTTTACGATATTAAAAAAACAACATTAACAAAGTTGCATCACAATGACGCAGACAACGATAATTGTGTTAGGCAGCTTACAGGGTCTACGAAAAGGTGAGCCCAACCATTTGGTGTAATAGTCGATGGGTTCGGCAGATGTAATTTTCTACTGTGGACTTTGACATTTTGTGTTGCGAAATGTTAAATTAAGCTCAAGTTTCTCGCGATTAAGTTAATCGGTCATCGGCGGCGGAAGTGTGAAAGAGGCTCAGCTCTGGATTCCCCGGGGCTGTTTTAACGACAGGGCGCAGTACTCGCCGATCTGACCATGACGGAATCAGCTGATTGTCACAAGCGGTTCCAGGCCGCCGTCGATGTTATACACAGTCTCCCAAAAAATGGTGAGCTACGTTAGATTTATAAGTAAGCTTGTTAAATAATAAAACGGCTGTAAATGCTCACATATGGTTTATTTTTTCGACAGAGTCATTGTGAGCGACTTGCATGTTGTGTAATACTTAAAAAAAAAATCTTTATCTGCAACGTTACTTAAGTTCATATCGCTGGCTTTGTGCTAGTGCAGTACGGATAAAATACTGTACTCAATAGCGGTTTAATATCCTTGGATATGAACGTGCAACCGGTTTTCAAGTTCAGTTCCATACCAATTTTCTCGCAACAGCTGGTTTTATTGGTATTTATTTCATAAATCTTAGAGAAGTTAATTTTTATTTCTGATATATTGCTCTTAAATTTAAATAACTTATAGCGTTTCAAAATACCTGATATAGTATTATTATAGTTTCAAATACCTGATGAATAGCTTCATCATTTTTTTTTTGTAAATTTAATAGGAACATCAGTAAAATACCCAGCAGCAGCATTGGGTAATATATAATTGTAAGATATTGGATAAGTCTATTGGAAACATTTACTAAGCCGGTTAACGATATTTACTTCAAAAAGATGTATTTATATACTTCTGTGGAATGCATTTGACATGGTATTTTCCTTATTATCCTCTCATGTAAATTCTTAGTTCTCCAACAATCACCTAGAATGTTTGAGCAGTTAACATGCTTTTTTATGAAGAAATTCTGGTGGTAGTTAACTGGGTATTGAAAATATCAGGTAAGTGTTTTCTGCTGGCATTCGGTGTAAGCGGAAATCCCATAGATAAGTGTGTTTCTTTATCATTGCTCTTCCCCAGGGGCTTACAGACCCTCCTATGAGATCATGCTGCGCTTTTATGGGCTTTACAAGCAAGCCGTGTGTGGCCCCTGCAAGTGCTCCCGACCTGGGTTCTGGGATCCTGTAGGCCGATACAAATGGTGAGAAGCAGAAATTTGTGGGTGGCAGGACCCAATATGGTAAACGTGGTAAACGTGTTATTAATGATTAATTTAATTCAGTTTTTTTCCCCCTTTGTATCTACTGTTGGAGCATTATCAGCTTGTATAGCGCTTTCTCAACTTTTTCCAGGGATGCATGGAGTCGCCTGGGGGACATGAGTTGTGAGGCTGCCATGAGGGCATACGTTGAAGAGATGAAGAAGGTTGCACAGGAGGTACAGCAGAATATCTCTACAGGATGTCAACATGTCTATGGGTCAGTGGGTAGCCTTGTGTCTGTGTCGTTGTCTGTGTGGGTCAGTGTTGGTGTCACTTCTCTTGCTGCTTTATACAACTGAGTGGAACATTTTTGATGGGCATTCACTATTTCCCATATTCAGGTGATTGACACCATGCCAGTGAATGAGAAGACTGCATCTCTGTTCCACTACTTCGAGCCCCTTTACGTTGTCATCCATGATATGCCACAGCCACCAGAGGCCCTCTTGAGACTCAGGGCAGGTCAGCTGGTAGACGGTGAACCGGCAGTATCCAACCACATAAGATATATGGTCTTTCAGGCATTCCCTGAAGAAAAGTTTTCCTTCTTATCAGTTCGGATTTGCCAATTGCTTTTAGTATTTTCTCCCATTCTTGCAAATTGTTCTAACGCATCTCGGCTTGTCCACCATATGGGGAGGAGGAGGAAGTTAGTCTCATCCAATCCTAGTCTTTTCTGAGCCAACCGTCTCTTTTACACTCGGCTGGCTACAAACGAGAGGTTCAGCGGCTATTTTAGGAGATGCGCGTACCTCTCGACTGTACTGCAAACCCACCTGCACCCAGGAAGCCTGTTGGTCTGATCCACACAGCCTTACCTGGTAGAAATATTTTAAAATATTTTTTTAATTTAAAGCAAGTTTCTAGAAAAGCATCTTAAACTGCAATTACATCAAAGTGTAAAATTACGTAATTTGTGTATACACGTTTAGAGGTGGAAGGGACTGCCCAGACTGTCTGTCCAGAGGAAGCAGATCCGGATAGTTCTGGTGAGGAACTGCCGAAGAGACTGCATGTATATCCCAAGAAATCCAGTGAGATTCAAGGTAAGGATGAACTACTTTATGTACATATATAATATACTATATGTTTGGCAGCCTTGGATAATCCTTCACATGGTAAAATGTTCTGTAATTGTTTATATTTCTTTTATCATTTTATCAACAAAAACCGTAAATCGTCTTAAAAATTCAGAAGTATCTGTTTTACATGGGCTTTCTCTGCGGGCTACGCGCAAGTGGTTAAGCACCATTATCAGCCGGGCAGCACCTCTGTGGTCTTCTGGTCACAATCGGCTAATGACGTGAGCTGGATTCGATCCATATTCCTGCTCATAGGGCAAGCCCCTTTACCAACTGAGCCACTCGGGAGGCCCCCGAAGATTAACAATTATCGTCATCTTAAATATGTGTGTGTAGCACGCCGACGTGCTTGGTCCGGAAATAATCAGCAGTACATACTTCCGGGTTCTCCGGCTCTCTTGCCGGCTTTATTTCAATCAAAACAAATAAACAATAAACGCTCTACAGGGATCCCAATCACAGATTCACCCCAAACAAAACAAACTAAAATAACAAACTAAACAAAACACCGAACAACACTAAAGTAAACGAACACGAAATGTCGGCATCCCTTTCGCCAGTGCAGACTCTTTTTCTTCCGCCTTGTTCGCCTTTCTTTTTATTTATTTCACCTCTCTGACCGCCGTTCTCCCACCCGGCTCCTTTCCCGATTTCCAGCACCTACTGAGGGATCACAGGTAGTTAAATACTGTTCGTAATTAGTGTAATCATCAGCCGGTGCTGGTGGGCGTGCCCGGACCTCTCCTGCACGTGTTCTCGAGACGGACGCGTGGCACACAGCTCCCCCACCAGAACAAACCAAGGGCTCGTTCGGCACACTGCCCCCCCACTCCCCCAACCGGGAGAGGAAGTTGGCCGTGGCGTTCTGAGCCCCCGGCCGGTGAACCACCTGGTACCGAATAGGCTGCAGCACGAGATACCACCGGGTGATTCAAGAATTGGTGTCCTTCATCCGGTGCACCCACAGGAGGGGAGCATGGCCGGTGACCAAGAGAAACCGGCGACCCAGGAGATAGAACCGCAGGGTCAGGACAGCCAACCCGAGGAAAGATCTCACCTGTTTTTTTGACTTAGGCAGGGGACAGGCGGAAACGGCCGCCGTTTTGTCGATAAGGGGCCGAATTCGGCCCCCACCTAAGAGAAAGCCCAGATACCGTTACTCCCTCCACCCAATCGCACATTTGCCGGGGTTCGCCGTGAGACCAGCCCCACGCAAAGCACCAAGGACCGCCCGCAAGTTCCGTATATGCCGTTCCCAATCATTACGGTAATCAACAATGTCATCGAGGTAGGCGGCAGCATACTCACAGTGCGACCGGAGTACGCGATCCATGAGCCTCTGGAAGGTGGCTGGTGCTCCGTGAAGCCCAAAAGGCAAAGTGACAAATTGGTACAAACCCATCGGAGTGGAGAAAGCCGTTTTTTCCTTGGACATCGGAGACAGGGGAATCTGCCAATAGCCCTTGGTCAAATCTAGTGTCGTGTAAAAGCGAGCAGTGCCCAGCCGATCCAACAGCTCATCCAGCCGAGGCATGGGATAAGCATCAAACTTCGAAACTGCGTTGACCTTCCTGTAGTCAACACAGAATCTCACTGACCCATCCGGTTTAGGGACCAACACCACCGGCACCAATTGCTGTAGGACTCCTCGATTACTCCCAGCTCCAGCATTTTCTCAGTTTCTTCCCGCAGCACTTTTTTCTTGTGCTCGGGAATATGATACAGTCCCTGGCAGGGAATGGATATAGTGCTCAACAATGTTAGTAACGTGCCGCCCCTCAAG
This sequence comes from Hiodon tergisus, assembly GCA_025775045.1. Classification (NCBI taxonomy): domain Eukaryota; kingdom Metazoa; phylum Chordata; class Actinopteri; order Hiodontiformes; family Hiodontidae; genus Hiodon; species Hiodon tergisus. The sequence continues at coordinate 41,297 of JAOVYW010000628.1, read as the reverse complement.
AACCTGCCCCCGAGCTTCACCCCAAACACAATAAACTAAAATAACAAACCAAAATAACAAACTAAACAAAATACCGCTATGATTAAACTTAACCCGAGACGAAATGTCGGCACCCACTTCGCCGAGTCGACTCATTCTTCTGCCTTTTCGTTCAGTGTGGAATGGATATGATGCTGTACGAGGTTAGTACGACCTGGCAGAGGGGAAAACACATCAGCAAACTCACGGACCAGTTGACGGACCTCCGCGCTCTGGGACGAGGACAGCTGGTTAAGAGTCAAGGACCTAGCCTCAGGACCTAAGTCGTCATCCGGGGACTCTGGTGCTGCCAAGTGGACCGAGTCAGCAGAGTGTCATAATTTCAACAGATTAAGGTGGTAGATTTGTCGCGCTCCCCCTCGTTCAGTGCATACCACCTCATAGTCAACCTCCCCCACGTGCCGTGTGACCTCCAAGGGCCCTTGCCACTGTGGCAACAATTTGGAGCTGGACGTGGGGAGTAATACCAGAACCATATCACCCGGGTCAAATGTGCGTAGGTGAGTCCCCCTGTTGTATGCCGCACGCTGTCTGTCTTGGGCGACAAGCAAATTTTCCCATGCTAATCGACCCAAAGAGTGCAGTTTTGCTCGGAAGTCCATGACATACTGCACCACGTTCTTACTGGGGCTCGGACCCTCCTCCCACGTTTCCTTAATGAGGTCCAACACGCCCCGCGGGTGTCTACCGTACAATAACTCAAATGGGGAAAACCCCGTGGAGGCCTGGGGAACCTCCCGCACGGCGAACAACAGGGGAATTTTGTCCCAATTCCGCTCATCGTTCTGTATAAATTTTGCCAACATGTTTTTAAATGTGTGATTAAACGGTTCCACCAACCCATTTGTCTGCGGGTGGTAGATACTGGTTTTAAGCGGTTGTATCTTGCAAAGTCTATACAATTTTGTCAATGTACGTGACATAAAGGCGGTGCCCTGGTCTGTGAGAATTTCTTTCGGGAAACAGACCCGGGTGAACAGGGACAACAAGGCATCCGCAACGCTCTTGGCATTGACGTTGTGGAGAGGAAAATCTTCTGAATATCGAGTCGCATAATCAATAATGACCAATATGAATCGGAGCCCTCGTGCACTTTTATCAAATGGACCGACGAGATCCATGCCAATTCGGTCGAAGGGGATCTCGATTAGGGGTAAAGGGCACAACGGTGCTTTTGGTATGGCTGGTGGGTTAATTTTCTGACACTCCGGACACGCGCTAAACCATCTCTGGACGTCACTCCGAAGGCCAGGCCAAGAAAACCGTTCCGTGACTCAGCACTCTGTTTTGTCCCACCCCAAGTGTCTGGCCATCGAGCTACAATTGGCTGCCTCGAACACCATTTTCCTAAGCTGCTTTGGAACTAGCAATTGCCAATGCACTAGTGTCGGGGTCCGTGTCTACCCGATACAACCGATCATGTAGACACCGGAAATCAGGAAAAGTGACAGGGTGCTGGGGACCATCAGGAGGGCCGAGCTCAGCAACTCGCAGCGTCTCGTCCTGATCCTGTTCCAGGGGAAAATCTCCCACCCTGGCGAAAGATGAGAGGTTAGTCAGGTCCCTTCCCCAGCCAGCAGGCGCCACCCGTCCCTCACGGCCCGGGTCAACCCCTCCACGTGAAGAGGGCCGGGTCGTCCTCTGGGTCCCCGGCAGCGACCAGCGGCGCCCTCACCCGCCATATCCGTTTCCTACCTGCAAGAACCTCCCTCAAAAGTGCACGAAAGCCTGCCCAATCATGACCGAGAACCAGCGGGTAGGGGCTGCAGGGACTAACCCCGGCCACCAGGCTATGCTACTGGCCCCTCAAAGACACGTGCGCCATCGAATAATAATGCACGTCACCGTGTATACAGCGGATCCCCACCTCTTTGCCCTTAACCAATGCCTCGGGTGGAACCAGACGCTTTTGCACAAGGGAGTGATAACACCCTGAGTGCAGGAGCGCCCGGACTGTATCCCCCTGTACTCTCACCGGTACCAGATATTTGTCCGCGTGGTCAGGGAAGGAGCGGCCGGAAGAGGGAGCTGGGCCGGACATGTTGACCTCCATGAGGGGGCACGGTTTTCCACACTTCCAGCACCCGTCCCCCGGCGTCGTAGGTGCAGGCTCCCTAACAGGGGACCCGCTGCGGGGCTGGGAAAAACAGGGAAAGAGGGGGTCTGGGTTGTCTCCGGGCCCAGGCCGCTGCGGTGGTACGTGTGCCGCCTTCCTAGTGGGCCAGAGCTCTCGCCGATGCTGTTGGTGCCGGGGTCCCGCGCCCTGGGCTGGATTGGGTGGCCGACTGCTGGGGGTGGTCTCCCCTCGCCAACGGCCATGACGGATAGGTGGTCTTCTGCCCTCCGAACAGCCTCAGTGAGGGAGGATGGCTGGTGGCTCTGGAGCCAACCGGGACGTGTCCTGCGGCAAACAAAAAATAAACTGCTCCAGTACTACCAGTTCCAGTACCTTGTCAACGTCCTGGTCCTCCGAGCACACCCACCGCGTGCAGGAGTCCTTCAGCCGCTGTGCCAATGCCGTGGAGTTGCCCGCCTCCGCCAAAGAGAGAGAGCGGAACCGTTTCTGGTGACCCTCCGCTGTCAAGTCGACCCGGCTCATGATCGCTTGGCGAACCGTGTCATAGTCCAGTGTGCCTTACAGTTGACAGCTTAAAACAAATTTAAAACAAATTTCTGGAAAAGTATAAGGTGGGCTTAACTTTCACAGTAACTTCACTGTAAATTATCAAAATGTCAATCTGTGTACACGTTTAGAGGTGGAAAGGACTGCCCAGACTGTTTGCCCAGAGGAAGCAGATCCAGATTCTGGTGAAGAATCAATGGGACTGGAAGTCTATCCCAGGGAATCCATTGAGATTCAGGGTGAGGATGAATTATTTTCTGTAAATATAGAACAGAAGTATTCAGACCCCTGACCAATGGAAAGATGCACATTGCAGACAGATGCAGGCTTTTGAGTGAATCTAGCTATGAACAACAGTCATCTTTCTCTTTAGGACCTGCTCCTGAAGGTTTGGTGGTGACAAGTGACTCAGAGAGTGATGTCTTCTGTGATTCACTGGAGCAGCTTGACCAAAATAAGGTACAAGCTTAGGCGTTAAAAGTGACAAATGCCCGGTAACCAGTGGCCATATTGCGATCCCTGGTTTAATGTTTAAATGTTTAAATATCAGATGCTCTTGGTTGGTGGGTTGGGGAGAGTGTCAATCCCCCTGCCGTCATGGTTATATGTTCACATCCAGGGTGTCCCTTGGTCAGATGCTCTTCACAGTGAGAGTATGGAGTCCTCTAAAGAGCCAGGGAATCGCTGCTGTCCAACCTCCTATGCAATGCAAGTGGGAGCTGGGCAAGGTGGGGAAGGGTCCCAGGACAGTAGCGGCCCTCCACTGAGAGGGAGGGGTCTGGGCAGAGAGACACGACATGGATGGCGAGAAGAGAGGCGTGAGACCGTATTTCACTCATATTTTCACAGATGAATGCGTCCTTAAAATCCTTTTAAATCCGTTAATGGGCATATGTTTAAATCAAAAGCATGTACGTGGTTCTGTGTTCAGGTGGCAGGTCGCCAGGCAGGTTGCAGCGGGCAAACAGAGGGGTCTCGGGGGCTGGGGGTAGAGACAGTTGGGAGGATGGAACTAATGTGTCGCAGAATGCACATATGCAGCGGCAGATTGTTTTGGCGCTGCAGCGGCTGCGAGAGGACATGCACAGTGTGATGGAGCGCTTGGAGGCTGTGGAGAGGCTGGCAGCTGCGCAGGTAAACCCTACTAATCTATCCCTGTACACCTGTCTTTCTGCAAACCTAATCAAAGTATGGCGTAGGCGAAGAAACCATCAAAAGTTGATTCAAAGCTCTCTTTTTTCCTGGTTTTTATAAAACGATTCTCATTTCCCTTGTAATCTCAATTTGTTTCTCTCCCTTTGTTATTCATTTTGCGTTAAATTAAGGAATGAGAAGGACTATTCCATTTATGTGTGCCCTCAATATCAGGGGTGGGAAATCCTGGTCCTCATGGGCCTCAGCATTCTCAGTTAGCATCTGATTTACCCAAATAATTACATTAATTAAACAATTAAGAGGTGAATGGAAAATCTGCGGACACTGTTGCTTATGATTGCCAAGATTGCCCAATCTGGCTTTATACCCATACAGATTTGCTCATGCCCCACAGTCCTCTATGGTTGTCCTCCAGGAGTCACAATATTTTTCTGCCTGACATCTTTATCTGTATGTCATCCTCTCCACTTCCCTGGCCAACCCAGCACAATATTACAGCCAGGATTTCCATTCACAGCAGATGGAGAATAATACAGCTGCCACCGGGATGCCGTTTTTGCTTTTAAGGAATGCTAATTGTGAAAATGATATAATTTTCTCTTTGCCTTTTTGTTTTAGACTCAGAGTTCAGAGTGGAGGTCTCTTGCTCAGTTTAGGGTCCCTGCTCCAGAGGTAAGGCTGGTGTGCTCCTTTCTTTTTATTTTAACACTACAATAAAAAAGCCTGCCTGGCTTTCACTGACCATAAAACTTTCTGGCGAACCAAATGAGCTCCTTCTCGGCAGACTTTTAATTTTGCCATTATTTACCGTTCATATTATCTTTAATGTTTTACTGCAAGTTTTCTGTAAAAGATAAGTTTACTACTTGTAAAGTTCTTAAACCAGTTAAGAATTTTATTATCCGTCTTTAAAATGACCAGGAGGTTGGTATTTTATGTCGTAAAATGCGTATGTGTCTGTATTAATGCAATCTTGTGTACGTTCACAGGAGGCATGGTGGTGGCCTTTTGGTGTGTCCGGACGCACAGCACTACTTCTGCTACTCTGGCCTTTAGTTGTCCATGGGCTAATGTTCCTGCTGCGTCGCAGGCACAGGAAGTTTTACCTCCCTACATGATCTGAATGTTGCCAGTCAGAATCTGATGAATGGGTAAACAGAAATCAGGTTTAACTACTGCTCTGTATTCAGTGGATTGGACGGACCCTCCGGATATGCTTTTAGAGTAATGATTCAGTCAGGCAATCGGTCAGTAAAACCGTGTAACTTCAGATGTGTACGGTTTCAGGATTATCTCGCAATACTTCAAGTAAAATTGCATGACTGTGGAGAATGAGATGCTAATTTCCTTTGCTTTATTCTCTTTTAAATTTTAGTTGTAACTTGATGAGGGAGGACTATAATTTTTATAATGTTCTCTGAAATTATTATTTTGTAAGTATTGAGGGACATTTCAATTAATCGAGTACCAAGATATATCAGCTTCCAAGGGTAATGTCTAATCCATGATGTGCAAATCAGTGAGTTTAAAGCAAGCTTTTAAAAAAAGTAATTAAACTCCATGAGAACCTGTTTGTTAATTTGAAAATATTTGCTTTCCGAATATGACCATTCTTCAAGTAAAGGGACTTTCCTTTGAATGGTGTAATTTCTGGGACAGAGGAAAACATATGGGAAACTCCTAGACTAAAACATGCCCCCTTACTTTCTTTTCCAGAAGGACGAGAAAGAACTTGGGATGCATGCAGTTGCTCCAGGCTCTTCATTGCATCCCATGAAGCCATGTCTACTAGTTAAACAACTAATAACTGGGAATTTTACAGGAATAAATAGGACTTTTAAAAAATGCTTGTTGGCCATTAAATGTCAAATGCAAAATATTGAATATCAGAAGATTATTACATTAATTGGATTAAAATGATAAAGAAAATATAGTAAGAGAAACCTAAGTCTCTTACTGTCAAATGTGAAGGGAATGTTTTGTTCTGAGGTGGGTTAAATTCTTAATAACTAATCTGCCCAAAGCCTACTCTCTGTTTACATGTGCTTCAAGGGATAACACAAAGGATGAGGCACAGCAATGGAAGAACTTGGTTTTGTGTTCTTGTTTAAAGTTATTTAACTACAAGCTGTGTCTTTGCTTTCGCCACATCTTTTCAGTCATCAAATTCAACCCGCCATTAATTGTCAAAAGTGTTTATTTAAAAAAAACAAAAATCAGTTTTGAATGTAAAGTATGTATGACTAGAATTAAGAAAGATCCTAAATCGTAAAGTTTTTTTTTGGTGAGGACATTCTTCAACAAGAGAAGAAAACATGTCTAGAGCAAGAAAAGCTAAACTGGGCAAACTAAAAGGTAACCGTAACCATACGGTTTTGTGTTTTGTTTAATTTTTAAAACGTAATCTACACCTTTTCTTTGAGCAGAACATGTGTGTAACCTGATGCTATTTTCTTCTTATTGCAAAACGTTACATTAAAGGAGCAATTTTGCTTTGTAATGACATCTTACATCTGATAAACCTATCCTTAACAGGGCTATCTATGGCAGGTGCATGCATGCTGTTGATTCTGGATCATCAAATAATCTCTGATAGTTTAATAACAAATTAAAGCACCTCAAATTAAAGCCTGATAAAGAAAATATCTTCATCTAAATATGTGGGATGATCTTGACACAGCTTGATATACATGGAATTGCTGAAATCCTTATATTTTGCCAATAGAAGAATCATTCCTCGTACATTAGTGAGTGAGATTGCAATTATAAAACAAAACAAATCGGCCTGTAACCAAGGGTTATCTTCTTTTTTAAACAAGGTATTATGTAACCGTGACCCCTGTAAACATATGCTTCACAACATTGGCCTAATAGGCATATTTTTATTCTAACTAGAGCTCAACGCATCAGTACGATTAATTTAGATGGGTTATCAGCGCCAATTGCGTCAAATGAAAAATTCATGAAATTGATTCTGATTCATTTTAAGACGTCCATGTTTAGATTGCTGCTAGTATAACCCATGGTATTCTGCAGCTACCAGCCGCCATTCGTCTTTAATATCTGTATCAAATACAAATGAAATGTTAAATAATCTACGCAAACATGGGGTTATCAGATTTAAACACAGTTACTTGGTTTTACATTAGCGCATTTAAACTCAGTTATTAGTTTTCTAATAAAAGCACATATTGTAGAGTACAAATGTGGGCAAATAAGGAAAATGAACAAAGAAATAACTGCTAGTTGTCGAGCAGTAGAATTTCTGTCTGTAATAATTACTTATGCTATGTTGCCAACTGGCTTTTCTCGTACGGTATTGGTTAGCCCTCCCTTATCCAGAGTTGGTATGTAGAAATACATCCACAACTGTTGTTTTATTGTGTAGTTCGTTTATATAAACTCGAAGAAAGTGTCAAGTAAACGTCTTTTCAGAATGCGAAATCTCTGCACATGACTATATTTGCTTTTACCTAGCTAGACGAGTTGCTAACCTTGCCAGTTTGGCAACTAAAAATGTTCTTTATTATAAAGAGGATTTGCTGCAGTGTCGAGTAGGCGGTTTCCCATTCAAAAGTGGGAAGTAACTCAAAAGAACGCTAGACTGATGTTGCTTATACATTCATAGGTCCATGTACATCCCTCATCCACCCAAAATGGGCGAAGCAATTACGAATGTATGAATCTAAGCGATATGTAATTAAGTTATAGGACTTATAAGAAATAATAATTACCACAGTGCTACGCAAAATGGAAAATGAATATGCAAGCCTTTTAATAAAAATACAAAAATATTGTTCCATTACACACATTTGTTTACGTGCCAGTTCAATTAATCACCTTCCGCTTATTTTCAGAAAAGAGACTAATGGTTTAGTATCACTCCGCATAAGCGATAAAACTGTATCGGTCAAACATTGTACAATATTAAATAAGTGCCAATGTCGTTTAGCTATTTGACGCAAAATAAAAACAATGTTAAATTAATGGTATGATTATGTTTATTACGTTTATAGATTGGAACTAGGTAATGCACTAAGGGTTTTTACACCTCCCCAACACGGGAGGCGTGCCTTGATAGTTGGATTACGGACGAATGTGTTAATTAAAATAATACAATTACAATTTATACAATCAACTTACACAACAACAATCTTGCACGCTTCTTTATTTATTTCGTATTTGTCCATACTTCAAAGATCGCACAAATTCACCCTTTTTCTCAACGTGTAGTGTCTAAGATTGACCGGGACTGCTTTCCTCTCAGGAAACCTGGATTCATGAGTGACTGGGAAAAGAACCAATCGGTATACACTTCACGCGTAGCAACAGAGCCAACGTCATTTTGACCAATCGTAGAACGAAAAGGGCAGACGCTGTCGTTCTTTGTTACGTTAAAATGGATTGGCTTACACGATTGCAAAGGCGTATGGAATTGTGGAGAATGTTGTTCTCTGACAGTCGCAATTATCGGTTTTATCGGTTTTTTAAACTACAACTCCCAAAGAGCAGTTATAACCGAATAATATTCACATGCGCAATGACAATGGTGGAGCTCATATATAAACAAGGCCCCCTTTCTCTTCGGAGCAGTAGTACACAGGATACTGCGCTTTCGTTGTCGTTATTAGGAAAGGCTAGAATAGCTAGGCTATTTTGAGCAGTACAGAAAGAGTTAACTGTAGTTATTGGAGATGACAAGTTAACTACCTTGATACCCAACAAATGAGGACATCTGACTTATTTTACTACAGTAAAAATAATTATTTGAAGATGTAATTGTTGCTTATTCTTACAAATTAAGGAAAAAAAACTTTGTAGAATCTAACTAAACACCTTTCATGGACTTTATTCAACTTAATGTTCTGAGTGTAGAGGAATATATTTGAGAAAACTGTCGTTCTTAATTACCAAGATGTCAGAGCCAGACGATCGGAAGACTCATCCCCTGAAAACTTCACGTACCCCTTCAGGTGGGAACGTTACAACAAATGAGAATGGTGGACTGGAGGGTGGCGATAGGGGGCGATACAGAGATAGACAGGAAGAAGACGGCGGCTGTGGCACTAGCAACGAACAGAAAATGCAAGTAGGACAGTTGGAGGTGTGTCCAGGACTGTTGGCTACAAACGCACACTCCTTATGCCCAACTACAGTTCAGCCATGTCATGAGCCAGAAGCAGGTGATGCAGCAGGAGAGGACGGCCATGTTGCTCATGGTAACAGTGGAGATGGACCTAGCGAGGAGACCCTAAGTGAGGTGCAGGGGGAGAGTGCCATACACATTAAACTATTGAACTCCGAGGGTTCTGCTGGTGCGCTAAGGCCGTTGTCTGATACGAAACTAGGCAAGAAGAAACATCGGCGACGACCCTCCAAGAAGAAGCGACGCTGGAAGCCCTACTTCAAACTATCTTGGGAAGAGAAAAAGGCGCTTGACGAACGAGAAACTGCACGGGCATCCCGAGTGCGGGCCGAGATGTTCGCTAAGGGACTGCCTGTGGCGCCCTATAATACCACGCAGTTCTTAATGGAGGAACACGATCGCGAAGAGCCCGACCTCAACACTGAACTTTGCGGTAGGCGATCGCTGGGGGCATGTCGTGTAGAAGACACCGCCAGTGAAGAGGACTGTTTTGAACTTGAGGAGGAGGAGGAATGCAGTGGGGCTGGAAGTGACGGCATGGGCAGGCAGGGAAACGCTGGAGGCGAGTTTCTTCAGAGGGATTTCTCCGAAACCTATGAGAAGTATCACGTCGAGAGTCTCCAGAACATGACCAAGCAAGAGTTGGTTAGGGAATATCTAGAACTAGAGAAATGCATGTCCCGGTTAGAAGAGGAGAATAATCGACTGCGTCGCGTTGTGGGAAGCCCGGATATCATCGCGGAAAACCCGGCCGCCCGGTCAAACACGACGCGCCTCGGAGAATTGGAAAAGGAACTTGAAAGACTGAGAGCACAAAATGACGAGCTCCGTCTGCAGAACCAAGTGCATAAAGCGGGGACAGACTGTTCCCAAGGTGGGGAGTAATACCTGAGAAGCACAACGAGAAACGGAATAGAAGTACAGAAATCCATTGTTGTTTGAGGGCTGGGCTTGTAGTGTTTATTTGTTTGTTTGTTTGTTTGTTTTTTTATGCGACGTAACTAAGTTAATCGGTTTGATAACCTGAACTGTCAAACATTTGCAGTATTTGTTTTTATCTCCCTTTTTACTATAGGCATATTTTACATTTGACTTCGACAGTATTTGTTTAAATAATAAAAAAAAGATCTATCGAATGTACAACGGTGGAAATTGCTTTGTCGCATTTCCTTACCACTCTGAAAATATCTCCCTGCTGTTGAAAACGTGGGCATACACGTTGTGTTGGAAACAAATTTAATCGCTGTAAGACCAAGCTCAATTTACTTAAACACGTTGTACGTACCATTAAATCTGTAAATATATAAATGCAGTGTCTCTTTTGTGATATATAAAAATTTGTAATTGCACAGTTACTTCAGTGGTCATGGGTTCCACTGATAGATTGATAGAATACCAAAATTTCGGTTTAAAAATGTGAGATTTAATGTAAAAAACAAGTATTCAGTCTTTTTATTATATAGATTGCACAGTTCCGAATTTACTTTGAGAAAAATAGACTTTTAGACACCAGGTCCAGAGTTAAAAATGAACCAACAATTTCTTCCTCTTGTCCAACAGCAGCATCACGTAATTTGAAAGATAATATTGAAATCTTTTTCCAATCTAGCAGGTCTCATGGGATTTTGCATATCCAGACATAGTTGGACATAGATAAGCAAACTGACTGACGTTATAGGAAAGATACATTGGGCTTTAAGAAAATACATTGTTTAAGTAGGCTGCTTTATTGCTGTGAAATGACTAAAAAATTAGTATACTGCCATGTTATGGTTCTCCATCTTGATCTCAGTGAGATTGAAATGAAAAATTCCCACCACATTGGAGGTGTGTTTGGGTACATGCTTTAAAAAAAAGAATTTGGTTTCTTTGTACTATGAAACAATCATGTCAGCACTCTTACATGAAAATGTGCCTGTAGTTACAAGCATCTCTGTGATAGCCAGTTAGAAGAGAACAAATAAAAGCAATATCTAGATAATACAAAGCAAATTAGAAGCCAGGTTGTTTTAAACGTGTTAAGAAAGAGGATGGTATGTGAACAGTCCTCCCCCACTTGATGAATACTAATGTTTTGTAAATTAATTTTTGTGTTCATTTTATGCTGATTTGATGAAAACACAGATTAGTTATAACTTTAAACATGTACAATCTACAGTTAAAGTGGGGTGAATGTTTGTAGCCTTTGATGCTTTTGTGCTCAGAGGAAGCCAAGTTAGGCAGGCATAAAATAAAAATTGATAATGCAAATGCCACGTTGTTCTTTATTTCTTCATAAATCGTAGTTTTTTTATGTAAAATATTGTTGAGTTGTGTTCTGATTTTATTATATGATTTAAAACTGGAGCTTGTTACAGAGGGTTGTTACATACAGTAAAATAAATGTGTGGTAAAAAATAATATTCTGTTAACTATCTGTTAACATTTATGCCTATTGGAAGATAGGCATAAATGTAATTGAATAGGAAAATTAATCAATGTTTTTGTTAATAAAAATTAATGTTTGTAGAATGTAAGAAATTAAGAATATTTTGACGATATTACAAAGGCTTTGACCTCTCCGTTCTCCACTAGATGTAGATTTTGACTGACAGGCGTGTGTCTAGCACAACGATCAACACCAGTTCCAGCCTTTCAAATGGAATATTTAAACATGAAAAAAAAAAAAATTGAATATATTTTTCACTTGAAATATTAACTAAAGGATTGTCTTATCACATTACCTATTACAATTAATGTTGAATGTATTTCACGGATTCCCTAACATTGTATGGAATGCATGCAGATTTGTTGGTGTTCAACTTAGACATTTTCTCCTACACAATGTTGTCTCAATTTCTGTCATTGCATGTTGTACGTCACCGAGCGGCAAGGCCTGCACACTTTAATCGGCTAATTTTCATCATCATGATTTTGTGACTTACCATTAGGCCAACGCCACTAGCCAGAGATTTAGGAGAACCATCCACGTGTCGTGTTAGACAAAAAATGTTATTAAAATACATTTTAACACTGCTTGGAACATGGAAGAAAACTTCAAAGAACAAGCTGTGTTTTAATAATGACAGGAATAATTAATAATGGTGGAGGAGCTACTCCTGTTACCCTAGCTAGAAAAAGTTCTGCAGCCACCGCCTTTATTCGCGGATCCCTTTTCTTTCGAGCACATCAGACTCGTTATTAAACATTATTACACCAGCTGTAGTCAAAGGGTAAGTTGGCAAATGCTATACAGTTTTACTGACCCTAACTTATAGAGAAAATTTGACATTTTAGTTTAATATTTTAATGTGATACATTACACATGGCTTTTGCGCATTGCAGTGGGTAGTTACGGGCCTGGATACTGGATTTGCGGCTCATCATTTCTGCTGGAACTAAGTATAGATATGCAACTGTTCCATCTTAAGTGAAAAAAAAAATAGAATTCTTCCAGATTTCTGTTGATTATAAACGTTACTTATAACACTGTGCATGTTTCATGTAGATGTACTCTTAACACACTTGGAGACATCCATGAAATTTGAATATATTATTAGCCTTGTCCAAGTCCTAGTTTTTTGTTACAATATCCATACATTCGTTTTTGTTTTAAATGATTAAAAGGCATCATATAATGTAACAAAAAAAGAAAAATGTTCAGAAGTAACCCTTAAGAAACCACATTTGATTCATGCGTCTTATTAGAAGTAATAAAAATACACTTTTATAGCATTTTATCAATTAATTAATCATTAGGCAAAGATGGACACTTCCTAGTAGTTTTTGTACATAATTCCATTTATTTCCAACATATATAGACCTTGTTCAATTGGGAGGCAATGTACTTAAAGCACTGAACCATGTAAGAATTAAAGGGATTGATCTCATGCATGCTGCCTTAAGTTAGGCCATTTTCATAATGGCTAAAGTTGTCTTATAACAAACAAAATTCCTTTACATAATATGTTACACATTTAAAGACCGTATGTACAAAAATGTCAAACTTTACAGCAAATATTTGTATACATTTTAAAATGCAGATCCATACACATAGAACACTTATAAATATCTCTCTCTGTGTCATTTTCATTTAAGTTTTGACCATCCTGGCTCAAAGTCTCAGATGGAATGGTTTTAAATCCATTTATTGTTTCTGGAAATTGACAATCTGCCATAACACTGTACATTAAACCCATGTGGAATTAAAATACACAGTACCACTTTTTATGTATTTTTTATGCTAGCTAAGGTTTCCCCCTAGTGTTACTCAGATTCTTGCACATAACTGACAAATACGACAAATTTATTTTTTCATATGAAAAAGCAAATATGTTCAAACAAATTCAGTAGCAGCAATATGCTTTGTTAGTTGCACTGGTTTTATTTCTAATTGAGTAGAGAAACTGCATAGATGTCTTATTGATCTGAGTCTGATTTTCTGAGATTTTTCAACGTCTATATGCTTTTTATCGTCCTCGGTTGTTTGCCGCCGATAGAAAGAAGAATCAAAGAGTATTGCATTTTAGAGACAAAACGTTATTTACGGCAGTGCACAAATAAAACACGGCACACAGCAGGCACTTCCACGAGAATTCTTTAGTGAAGGGGAAACATTGAATAGTTTTAAAAACGCAACGCTGTTGCCTGCGTCTTTTGATCCCATGTTAGACTACAAAGCATAGCCACGTATAACACATCTCCCGAGGTCACGCAACGCTTTCCTTTTGTTGTTAGAAGACCTCCGCCGTTGTACCTAGTCCCTTGTCATTTCTACACTGAAAAAGTATATTGTATGTGGTACAAACCTGAGGCAAAATGGCTGGTGGTTTTAAAGCCTTACTGATGTATCTGAAATACCTTTGGAGCAATAAGGACTGCTTGGATTGGAAAGTACCTGTACTTAGTCAGGATTTAGAAATAATTAAATTTAAAAAACCAGGGAGGTCCTTAGATTAATGTCTGTCCAAGAACTCCAAGAATGATTTACTCCCAACCTGGATGGTAGGGCTACAGCCAGCTGTTACATGCTCTGGTAAACATTTTATAGTAAGTCTTTTAAAGGAGTGCTGGAAGAGAATTAATTTTTGTTTTATACATCAAAAGCAATCCATCTTCAGATACATCATTGCATCTGAAGATTGGCCCACTACTGCAGAATATTGACTTGCCTAAAGTATCAGTAGGGATGGCACACATTACACCACAGCAACATCGCTGAGCACGCAATCTAGTTCACCTGAAAGTCAGACAGATGAGAAGCCCAATTTGCCTGTATCCCTTACCTACACCTTCCTTTCCCGAGGAAACACCCTTCAAAAACAGATTGCCCTTGTCTATAGCCACGAAGAAGAAAGCTGAAGTTCGCAATAACAGGGGCTAAAAATTAAAAACAAATGTCTAGAATTCAGACTTCTGAAGAAAATGGAATGGACTTATGACAAGTGAAAATTATTTTTTTTACTAACTTTATTTAGCTTCCGCTAAATTATGGATTCTGTATGTTGGCCATTCTTTTCTTCGGCTTTCCGCCTCTGGCCTGTGACTACATATTTGAAAATGAGAACAGCTCACGCTCCATCAGTAGTGAGATTCTTAATCCTTATAAGGGATGTTTACCCCCAATGGTTCCAGAGGACCTCCCCTCTTAAAGCACAGGTTAGGGAGCTGCATTAAAAATGTTGAAATAGCGTCATGTATTTTATGATAATTAAATTACCCTTTCAGCTTCTAGAGCATTTAGGCACGACCACATTAATTTAGGTTCAGCTGGCCATCAAAAATATAATGGTGTCAAAAATCATATTCAAGAGAACAGGCACGATGCAGGTGATCCCCCTCTTCCAGTTAAACAGAGGCATAGAGATACACAAAGTAAGTGAAGAAGTAATAGTGTTATAGAAATATCTTGTAACAAACCCAATAGTATCACGCCCTCCCCATAACATTAGCGAGTGGCTAATAAGCTAGGGCCATTACTGTGTTCAAAGCAGTGAAGTGACCCAAACTGGTTAGACCGAAGAAGCGGTACAATAGTACAATAATGTAGATAGAAAGTGAAGGAAGGTTCAAAGGCTCAGGGTTGTGGTGTGGCCCATTTGCAGTAAAATCAGACTGGGAGTTTTTGTCTCAATAAGGAGATTTCTTTAACCAATAGTAAAAATTGGAAGAATTTTGCAGATTACCTAAAGTTACCTGGTTTTAAAAGGAAAAAAAGTACATTAAATGTAAAAGAAAAACATATGAGGGGCAATATTTCAAGTAACAGCATGAAATAAATGATTGTGCATCAACATGCACCATTGTAAACAGTGAAGAAATCCAAATTAAAACAAATATGATAATTATGATAAACACACAAACTTGCAAACACACATACACACACACACACACACAGAAAGAGAGATTAATTTAGCAAGGCTTTGTACAAATGTTACAAATATTGTTCCACCCATAATTACACACACATGTGTGTGCACAGGGATATGCAGACACACAACGGACACCTCAATGAACAAACGGTCAGTCAGCAGGGCTGCAAGCAGCCAAGCTGGGGGTGAGGTGTTGAGGGGTTGGCAGTGAAGCCTGTTACGTTTCCTTGTTGTGTAGTTAAACACCTAGCTGAATTCTGGCTGTTCCCAAGAGGCGCAAAGGGAAAACAACAAATAAAAACAAAACAAAAATTAAAAAGTATCAGGGCCACCACATGTAACACTGATGGTCTGCGAAAAGTCTAGTAAAAAGGATTGTTTGAAATACCGCTGTGGCCTCCACTTGCGTTCCTTTCACAGGTGTTAGTTTTGTAATACTGTCTGTGTAATACTGTTAGCATAATGCTCGGTATCTCAACAGGTGGGTCCTGCAACTCTAAACCAGGCCTGTGTGACCTCTTGTGATGCAAGCGCATCACATTGAAGCAGTAAAACTACTTCTGGTCTGTGGAACCACGGAAGACTCCCTCTGAGCAATTACCGGCCTTCAGGAGTGGACCCTGAGAGGGACTTGTGTGACTGTGTGCCAGAGGCTGTTCTCTGCATTAAAGAGGCGAAAGACTAAACGGTATGCGGATGGTCTACTCCGTGGCTTTGTCCTATGGTGTCCGGCCCACCTATAGTAGATACCGCTTTAGTGCTGTATTTCTTGGAGTAGGTTCCAAAAGCTCTGGAGAACCTCGCCATGCTGATGCTGCCAATCTGAATGTGGAACATGACAATGTTCATGGAGGTGTATGATTATGGGGCACTTTCAACACCACCAGCGCGGTCAAGCCAGAATGCATCTTGCATCATCAGTGCTGTCTGTCCCTGGTCCCTTGGATATCAGAGCCATGGGTCTTTTACAAAACTGCACCTGCATGGTAACACAAGGGCTTTACAATAGGCTCCATTATGGGAGGATAAGGTTGGAGAGGCTCCTTTTCCGCCCTGGGTCTGACACTACAGGTACTGATGGAACCTGGAGGCAGTGTGGAGTGCAGCATCAGCACTCCTGTTGAAGGGCGGTGTGACGATGTAGGGCCCAGGGGAATGGAAGGCCCCCCTGGGCTTGATGTTTGGCAGCTCAATATCAGCCGCAGGAGTATCTATGTGCAGCAGTCTCTTGCCGGGAGCGCTGTCCATGGGGGCTTCCAGGCCACTCAGGTTGACGACCACCGTGTGGCGGCGCCAGGCGCTCTTCTTGCGACGTGTCTCCGGAGAGACTGGCTTTCTGAGACCCACGCTGCGCAGGTCGCTGGCAGAGCCCAGGAGGCGTGCTCGCACCTGCTCAGCCAGCGACAGGGAGGCCGCCTCCTTGGCGGAGGGGCTGTCTTGAGGCTTGACGGGGGTCGGAGTGAGTCGAAAGCTCTCCTGACTAGAGGATGAAGAGGCCTTAGTCCTGGGAGCCCCTCCCTTACTGCATTGAGCCTCTGGTGTTGTGGTCAAGTCCTTGCTGCTTGGCTCCAGGTCCGGCCCGAAGTCCATGTCCACAGAGCGGGCCTTTGCCTTCTCCCCCTTCTGCTTCTTGCGAGCCAGGGTGTCACACTGAATGAGCTTGCGAGAGTTGAAGGAGGGTCGGCTCTGCATTTTACGCGTGGTAGCGGAGGAGAAGGAGGATGATGAGGGAGTGGCAGAATGCGCCCTCCCCTCGTTCCCAACATCCACAGGTGTGGGGGGTGGCCTGGGGCCTGGGACATCACCAGCCAGGGCAGGAGGCTTGCAGTGTGTATAGTGGAAGCTCTCCTGGGGTGGGGGTCGGGTAGGCTTCTCTGGTCTCTCCTGGGTGAGGGACCGCGAGGCGAAGCCGCTCTCGTTGTCAGTCTCACTGACCAGCTCACTCTGTTCGTCATCGGCCTCCTCCCCATGGCCCTCCGAGGCCAGGCTGCGGCCCAGCGTAGAGAGCGTGGAGTACCCTGAAACGATGGAGCGCGCATCATCTGGACCCCGCCACGGCTGCCCACTCACCCCCACCCGGCCCCCCTCCTTCAGCAGTACCACTGTGACTCTCTCAGCCTCACGGGGCCTTTCTGGAGACTCTATCTCCACTTCCACTCTCCTGTCCTTCCCGTCTGCCTCATCAGGCTCCTCCTCTCCTTCTACTGGGGGTGTTGCATCGGCGCTCCCTGTTGGCTCCACCCCCTCCCTCTCTCCCTCAACCCTGTCGGTTTTCGGGCATTGATCTGTGCAGTTGCTAGCGCCGACCGGCTCGTGCTCTGAGTCCTCATCTGTACTGCTGCCCGGGAAGCGGGCGTGGGGGTGCCTCCTGCGCTTGCGGGTGACACCGAACATGAAGGACAGTGGGAGGAAGTCCTTAGCACTTACGTCCCGCTTTGACCCCCATGAGCCCTGGGGGAAACAGAATTCACAGGGGTCAAAGGACCGACAATTGTGGTTTAAATGCCTCTTGCATGCTTCAGGGGCATCTTTCATTCCTATTGGTATTCATGCTAATATACATTTTAAAATGGTAAATACAATCCATAAGGTGAGCATCAGTGCAGGTAATCTGCATTTAATTCAGTAGTGAATCCAGATAGGCTTTACCTTGGATTTAGCTGAGTCACTGTTGGTTGAATCTGTATCGGTGAGTAGAGGAGAGAAGTGCAGGAGAGAGAGAGAGAGAGAGAGAGAGAGAGAGAGAGAGAGAGGGAGAGAGAGAGAGAGAGGTTAATCCCCAAATAAAGGTACTGGTACTGAATAAAAGAAAGAGAGGTAAAGAGGTAGAGTGCAGAGCAGACCACAAATTCACATGTCCCTTCAGACTTAAGTAGGTTTCCCCTATCTCTCCACCTAAGGAGTATTTAGGAAATCTTACAGAATTTCATGAGCAGAAATGTGAGATCGCTCTGCACTTCACTCTGCTCTGCCTCTCCCACTCTGGTGATAGTTCATGGTGTTCAGATGAAAAACACGGCACCCACACAAATAGTGTCAGAGCATACACAGAGGACATCACACCAATTTGGGGGGGGGGCACAACAGTGCTGAACGTGAGGGTGGCTCCAAAACTAGCCACTAATGACCAGTGCACACACATACTGGTTCTAAAAAAAATGTAATAGTCACAGGCTCACAAACAGTCATGGCAGAAATATGGCTTTTGGTTACCGTGGGGCATTTTTGAGTATGGCACAAGTCAACCCTCACATGCACGCACATGCACAAAAAAAACACTGAGGTGAAGACACAGGCAGGTTCCTGTACATTAGGTGCAGCGGACACAGGGAGAGTCAGTCTCAATGACAATGGTGTTTCTCTGTCTAATGCCGGTTAGGACAACCAAGGAGGAGTACAGTAACAAACACCGCTATTTTATGAAGTAATAAAACGGAAGGGTCACGTATGTGGCATTTCCCTGCATAAACCTCTTTTCACTTGGGTCATGGCAACACTGAGACTTAAGATCTCCTGAGAAGAAAGCAACCACAAGAAAATACATGCACGCACACAAACACACATTAACACACACACACACACACACACACACACACGAACACTAATGGTCCCTCAGCCTTGCTCACAGTCACACATGCACAAACACAAACACATTCTTGCTATGCCAGGGGAAATCCGGTCCTACCGCAGTGGCTGCTCCAAAGGCTCAGCTAGGAGAATGATGCAGAAATGTCCAGAGAGAAAGTGGGAAATAAGTATATAAAAAAAGAACAGAAAGAGTACAAAAGTACACTAGTGGCAACATCAGGAGAAAAGAAAGTATTCCGTTTTACGGCTGTTTTTCATTGTGCTTGTATAAAATGTGGCTGTTGTCAGGAGTGCTCAGGAATGTCTCAGAAGCCCACAGGCTGCCGCATGTATGAGGAGGTAGCGACGGCTGCCCGCTCACCCGAGGCCTCCCCCAGCACTGCTGTCCGTCCGATGTTGGAGAGCAGGTGGTCGATGTTGGGGACAGGCTGCATCTCCCCCTTGTCCACCGGCGTCTGCACACCATGAAATATTAATTGATGAGAGAGTTATATCACACACGGAGCTATGTTCTACATGCAGGATTTTAAAAACTCATTTCTTTTGTAGGAGAAAGATTTCTTCAACATTAACCCGCAGAGGTAAAGTATTTACAATCCTTATAAGCACAGCTTTTGCACTGTTAGGCACTTTTAAAATCAGTTTCTATTTGTTTGTATTATGGCAACACAAACAGCAGCATTTTCCTGATTTCCAGTAGCAGTAGCAGATTTCCAGATTTACTGCTCTAGCAACTCTGGGTGTATGTTCACCTTTAGCTAAATATATCTCCAGCTCCATTTACAAACGTTGAGCCAAATGCTTGTGCCTGGAGGTTAGGAAATGTTACACGGAACCTGCTCCAGCCATTTAAAAACACAGCTGTCACTGTGAAAATTATCATTCCTACCTTTTCATCCTTTGCCAGCTCCTCACTGAAGACCCAGGCATGCTGAGAGGAGGAAAGAAAGCCAAAATTTGCTGAGCTGTAAAATCACTGAGGCTGGAGGCAAGGTGTAGGGGTGTGCCTTACATGCAGGATGAGCGTCTCTATAATCTTGTAGCGGTCCGGCATGTGGGTCACCATTTCGGTCATGTTATCTTCTGAGGTGCGCACCAAAGTGGGGCCAAAAACCAGCGCAAGGTTACGTGGTTCCATCTGCACACACACAGGGAGATAGAGAGAGAAAACAAGAGCTGAGAAGCTATATGGGTTTCAATACCAAAAGGTTTATTAGTTTAATTTTGCTGTAAAAGAAACGTGATGCTGACCCAAGTGCAATTTTTAAATTGCGTTATTTTTTGTTTACACCAAATGCCACAATATGGTCTCCTGTTATGACAAACAGAAACAAAAATATTTATGATGTACCATTAAACTGGTGTATCGTGACATACCTAAGCTGTGTTTGTGTGTGTGTGTGTGTGTGTGTTCAGTGCATACCCTATTCTTCTCTGCATGATCTGCCACTGTCTTCAGATGGCCAATCAGGAACTTCAGTGTGTGGTAGTAATAATCAGGTAAATCATGGATCTGAAAGAGTTTAAGCAAAGAGATTAAAAAACCATAACCATAACAAAACAAATCTGTATCACCCCACCCCACCCCTCAAAACTGTATCACCCATCTCACTCAATTCCCACACACCAATTTCTTCATGGTCTTCATCCTCTCTCCCGCATCCTCCAACCGATTTGCATCAATGAAATCATTGTACTTGTCTACAAGAAGAAGCCGTAAAAGTCAGAGAGTTTTTTCATGTCAGTCTTATAATCAAGGTAAAAGGGCTTTTGACAAAATACATGTATATGCATATAAAGTGCAACAAATTTGACAGATATTTACGAATAAAGTACAGTACAGTACAGTTCCAAATGTTAGGCCCCCTACTTTTTTTAAATAAATGAAGTGTCGGACGTATATTTTTTGTTTTCTGCATTAGTGCGTCAGTAGAATTTTCTTTTCTTTTCCAAACAGTAATTTTCCAAAAGAAGAACAAGGAGTTCTGCAACAGATGGTATGGCCTCCACAGGGCCCTGATCTCAACATCATCAAGGCTGTCTGGGATTATCTGGACAGACAGAAGCAAGGCAGACAGCCAAAGTCTGTAGAAGAACTGTGGAAAGTTCTCCCAGATTTGGAACAATCTACCTGCCTATGCAGAGTGTCTTATAAAACTGCACGACAGTGAACCTGAGAGAATCGATTCACACAAAATATGATTAAATTTTTTGGATTGTTTTGGTGTTTTTTACTGTTCGCTGCCGTTTATAGTATTTTTATATTTAGATACTTTTCATATAATTATTTTTGAATGCATCTTCACATTTTTTTACTCAAAAAAACTTTTGCATTGTACGGTATCTGATCATTTTAGACAAATTAATCCACCAAAGATATCCATGCTGTAGTAAATGTATATATATATATATGAAGACACATATATATAACACAAACACACACATATATATATATATATATATATATATGTGTGTGTGTGTTTGTGTTTGTGTTATATAATATGTTCAATAGCAGTATGTATGGCATTGGAACTCACCGTCGGTAAAGAGGGGCTCCGGTAGCTTCCTGAAGAAAGACTTGAGCAGACTGCTGATCACATTTAGGTCCTGCCACTTCTACAGAGATAAATTATATAGACATCAGAACCATTGCTCTCTTCCTATGGATCTGCTGGTTAGAATCTGGACCATGACCCTGTTGACTGTGACCTGGAGTCCCCAAGGAACAGCACACGGTTGGGTAAGTAGAAGTGGTCGGTAGGAGTTCTCTTGGCTCCCTGCCTTGAGGTATATGTGGAGAGATTCAGCTAAAGTTCTCTTCTGATGGCACTGTGAACCTGCAGGCACCCTCACTGCTGCCAAGGTCACCATTTCCATCCCTGGAAAGTGATCTGCAAATCATGTGCTGTTTCTCAGCGACACAGTCCACACTGACATCATCCAGATTCAAACCAGAGATTTCTAAATCACAGAGCTTAGCTTCCGCTCAACCGTTGAGACACTCAGAACAATACACTACAAATCAGCTAATATAAGTTCCAGACCTTAATATTGTCATTAAAAAGTCTATCTAGTAAAGATGAGTGTAGCAAGACAGCATCACCTTTGAATGATTCATTTCCAACCAAAGCTGATGACCACAGATCGAAGGGGAAAAATTGCATTGGCAGGTGAGTCTGTATCAGTCAACCAGTGGAACCTGTCCTCCAGTGGTAAGAAAATTATACTTGGTAATGGCCAATTTTGTCTAATGATACTAGAGCCACTATCTCCAGTTGCAGTTGTGCAGGATCAGGAGGCTGAGAAATAGTGGGTGTTGCTCACCTCCTCCGCAGGGTTGATCTCCATGCCCTTGTTGAGCTGGTCCTGCAAGCTGGACACCATGGCATTGTTCCCTGGGACTCTATAAATCCCGGTATATTCCAGTCCCATCTCCTCCACCAGGCCGCAGCAAATCTCCACTATCAGAGGGATGAACTGCAGGGGCAGAGAGGAAAAAAGATAATTGAGCATAAAATCATGTTCGTTGTCTATGGACAGGCAAATGTCAATAACCGCACAAATGCACAAAGACACAGAGAGGCAGACACAGTGTGCAATAGTATGTATTTTAGAAACGCAATTAAATACAGTTATGTAAAAGGCGACATAGAGGTAGACAAATTTGTTATTTGGTCCCAGGTGAGAGACGAGATAGAAAGGGAGAGCGACGCCAAACCAAAATCCCGTCGCACATGGACACACAAGCAGGGAGACAATGAGAGAGAAGGAGAGAGCATGTGGTAGAGGGGAGATGCGATGTTTGACCTTGTTGTTGACAGCAGGCTGACAGTCCTCTAGCCGCACTCCAAACGCCTTGGGCGCTGACTTCTTGGCCTTCTTCATGATG
The DNA here is from genome assembly GCA_025775045.1 of Hiodon tergisus. Taxonomy (NCBI): domain Eukaryota; kingdom Metazoa; phylum Chordata; class Actinopteri; order Hiodontiformes; family Hiodontidae; genus Hiodon; species Hiodon tergisus. The sequence continues at coordinate 18,507 of JAOVYW010000628.1, read as the reverse complement.
TTGATACCCCATGGCGACTTGGGTGGGCTGCTTTCATCTGGACCCACGGAACACAGGCAACAAGGTACGTTACAACAGGCAAATCAAGGGTCAAGGGCTAATATATGATGGTATGGCCTCCACAGGGCCCTGATCTCAAGATCATCGAGGGCTAAAACTTCTGTGCAGTAGATGCGCCACTGTGCGCGCACTCACCCTTTCCTTCAGGTCTTGGCGATCGGGGCGCCCCTCCCGTTGTCTCCATCTTGGCCAGGAGGAAGGGCGGCTTCATGCGGGGCACTCGAGGAGATGAGTCTGGTTTACTGCTCATCTGGCTTCAGTGCGAAAAACGGAGGAACAAATCAGGACACACATTCACTCAGTTCGCTCTGGCTAATGTACAGACACTTCTGTAACCAAATGCAAAGGAAAGAACACCAAAACATAAGTTTTATGGTTGTAATTTTTGTAGTTTATAAAATGTACCCTTTTAATGCTGCAATATTATTACATTCATAAAGCAAAGCAAATTGATTAGTCTTAAGTGGGCATGTATACACAGCAGTTCTTCAGGGTATAGAGGTTTAACACAAAACCCATCAATAGCCAGTGTTATGTGACCTCTTACCTTCAAATTAATATTAATCTTTAACAGTGGGCAAATTTACTAGCAAAGTTTCATATCTGTGCCCTTTGAACTAAACAAAAGAGCTATACAAGACTTTTACAAAGCAACAAAAATAGAAATATTTTACTTGGTGTCCTGATCATATGAGTGATATTCATTGAGGCAAACTTTAGTCACTTGTGATAAGTTATCGCTACCTGTGTTTCCTGTAGTCATTCAGCTTCTTATTGATAAGTGCCTGTCTGGACAAGCCCAACTCCTAAACAGAGAAAGGAAGCAAGGCAAGAGAATAATTAATGTAGCCTTGGTATACAAAAATGTGGACACCACAGTCAAATATATGGTATGACAGAAATACAAGAAACACAATAAAAAAAGATTGGGTAGAGAGCATTATAACACTTGACTGGTACTCATTAGGGGAGGGTAGTTTTTTTTATGTCCCTGACCTCACTGTCGGTCTTGCTGTTTTCGTGGATGACCTTGATCCAGGCCAGCATGTCCTCGCGGTCCTCTGCCTGCAACAGGTACTCGCAAAAGTCCTGCGTGCTGAGGCGGAGCGCGTGCTTGCGCTTGGTCTCACTGTAGGCGATGTCCACCAGGCAACCACGGACGCTGATGGGTTGCTCTTCCTCGCCGTGGCCCGGCCCTGTTCCGCCCCCGCCACCTGTCGCCGTGCCATGCAGAACTGCCTCCCGCTTGTCCTTGTACATGAAGAGCGAATGCGAGCGCAGCACGGAGTAGACGCGCTTCCAAGGCCGCATGACGCTGCCCACCTTCTGTAACGGGCAGAGAGGGGCCTAAGGCTGCTGCTTTTCGGTTTACTCTGCATTCACTTAGTAGATATTTGCATTCACTTAGTAGCTATGCAGCCAACATGGTCATTTGGCCATGCACACTAAAAATGGTGGCTAAAAACTACGTGGCTAAGCCACCCTCAGAAATGCATACGTAGTTACACAAAGCTATAACAACGCTGTATCTACATACACAAGTCACAGTTTCAATGACAATGATTAGAGGGAAGTACTTTATCATGGTGGCTGAGAGCTCTCTTAACGAGAAAGATTTGGCTCCTAGAGAGCCCTACCATCTCTACCCCCAAAAAACAGCAATGGCTCCGGGGCTTACCTTTCCCTTCCCATCGAGGATCTGCTTGTAGTGCAGCCAGCCCTCTTTGCGCACATCACTGAAGGTGATGTTGCCCAGCTCGGATGTGGAGTGGCGCTTGGAACGAGTGTCCTCCCTGGCCCCCAGGCTTTCCAGGGACTGATACAGAGAGAGAGAGAGAGGGGGAGAGAGAGAGAGAGAGAGAGGCAGAACCACCACTTACAAAGGGAATTTTAGCAGATGAATCAACATCATGAGTAAGCATGTGTACACTGTCGTAGTGATCACCAACCAAAATACCAGAATTTATTTTACTGAAAGATTATAAATAAAAAACAGAAATATAGTTGCCTTTAATTACAGAAATACCTTGTCCACCACTTAGGTTATGCTCTAAATGGTTAAACATACTGAAAGCAACCCACATTCATAATCACAGTAATTTACTAAATCTTTTATAGTTGTGTTAAATAGAAATTTAACATAACATGTTTTTGCATATAAGTGCTTTTGCTTTTTTCTGTTTCTAAATGATGTGGAAGTTGCCCGAAACAATGCTCTGAACCACAACACAGAGAACCAATTTCCAAATGAGTTGGAGACGCCAGAGACCCTGACACAGGGAGCCAATCCAACTTTGGGCATGTGGTTTTCAATTACATTTCATAACTTTTTTGGCTTATCCTTTACCCATGTAAGATGATTATCCAAGGTTTTACTGTAGTTTAATGTACTTCTGTAGCAGTTAGGCAAATTAGTTATAAAAATTTTTAAAAACTCACCCCATCTGTGAAAAAGCTTTTGACTCTCTTTGGCAATCGCCTGGAAAGAGAAAAGTAGAGCATACAACATGGATTGATGTGGAGGAAGAAAGAAAAGCACAACAATCTCCTCACTCGGACACTGACCCCGCTACTTAATTTCAGAACCCCTTTTTGGCTTTTACTCTGAGGCCGAAGCTCTCAGTCTCCACCATAAAGTAGATCCCTTCCATAGGTAATTCAGGCTGGAGCCCTTTCCTCTCCCATGTTCCCCATCTGAACTTACGAGAAGACACGGCCCTCATCCCGGAAACTGTTGAGGCCTTCGTCGCAAGACTTGGAGCGCTCCGTTGTGATGGCGAGCAGGTAGGAGGAGCGGCGGCCAGCTTTGGTATTGCCTTCTCACAGAGAGAGAGAGAGAAAGAGAGAGGGAGGGGGTACTGAGTGAAGCGTTGGCATGGGTGCTGGGAAAGAAAGCTGCGCAAAAGAGAAGAACCTTTACAGAAGGGGAGGAAGAGACAGAAAGGGGAGGTATTCGCGGAGGTGGGGCACGTTTGGCAGAGACACCGTAGGCACTTCAGGTCACATCGCTTACCATTGCAATGCCATCACACCCAAGAAGGAGCATCAGGCAAGAAACCCTTTTACTGGTATCTGCCCAGAAGGCTCACCTCAAGACCATAATTTTAAGTAAATGAGGAGCTGGACTTGATAGGATCACTAGAGTTGCATTCCACAGCTCCAACAGGACTGGTTCCTCAACAGGCTGACCCAATTTTTTCTTAACGAAGTTGACTCTCTTCTCTGTGCAAGAGAAAGCGAGAGCGGACAATCCCACACTTGTCCTTGTGATAGGGAGGTGGGCGTGGGACTTCAGGGGGCCTCGATTCCCTCTGCCCCCACGTGCTCATGCATGCAGGCATGCAGGAGGGCATGTGAGGTGTCACTCACTGCAATCGTGTGAGAAGAGCCTGGTGAGGGGGAAGGTGAAGGTAGGGGAGACAGGGCTAGTGGCAACGGCAGGCACGGAGCTCATGATGCTGGACACCACCGAGGATGCGGGCACGTGGCGGGCACGCAGGTCAGCGCTGGGGCTCGTTGGCTCATCTGCGGGGGCGGGAAGGGGTGGGAAGACGGAGGGAGAGGTAGAGAAGCAGAGCCATGTGGCACCACCCGGTTACTCTAAGAAACACGTGCGCACACAAACATGGAGACGCGCAGGAAACAAACACACAGGATCACACAGGAAACAAGCCCACTAGCAGAATACACCTGGGTGAAACCTGGCTGGCACCACCTGGGTTGCCCTCATCTATGAATTAGTGATGTTCAGCAAAATTTTGACAATACAAGAACAAGTTAGATGTTGTATATTCATATAGAGTTACAATGTTTTTAACACTGCAATGAAAATGTAGATCACAAATGGGTTGTTAAAAACAGCTCCAGACAGTCCATCAGTCTATCGCACTAGTCCATCAGAGAGACCATCTGAAAACTCCCCCTGTGGGCTCTGTGTGTACAAGCCACAAAAACAAAACACAAATGTAGTCAACTATTCTTGTTGGCCTTTGCTTGTGCAGCATCTATGCAGTACCAAAGCAATGAATGCAACAAAAACATGACAACCACACTGCTGGTTGCCAAGCACAGAAGTAAAGCAAATATTGTAATTTCACCAGTGAGACTTCCCTGTATGCCCACGCCAACAATTTGAGCCTTCAAACCGCCACTTTCATGTGATCAAGGCTCAAAATGAATGGATTCAGGCTCATGCGTAGCTCCAAAACAACTTAGTCCTTCTGGTAACATACCAAGAAATAATGAAACAAATTAATACATAAGAACTGTAACTGCGTTTGCAAATATTCAGATAGCAACCCAAAAACTGTGCATAACAGCAACTGTCTTAGTTTCAGCCTTTAGCCACTAAACATGTCTTAACTTGCTACCTAAGTGTCTGGTGTTGGGCAGCGCTGATTCTCGCACCGAAGCAAAGGGTTGTTTTTCCTCTTGATCTAGGAGGGTTCTTTTGTATTTGTTGTTCTGCCTAGCTGTTCTGACTTGTTAGCTGTCAGTGCTGAAACCAACACCGCGGAACTCCATAATCTAAACTTCCACTGTGGTCTCTGAATGAATGCAAATGGGAATCCTGCTTTTAATCAATCTCAAAGCACTTAGTGTTTCTTGGCTATTGCATAATACCATCAGACAAAATTCCAGAAGTAGAATTAAAAATGCAATTTGCTAAGGCATGGAAAATGTACAGCCATTGTGCGTCCAAAATAATTTCACAACATAATGATAATGATAAATACATTATAAGAAATCATATTCAGTGTAATTATTAAGAAGTAAATCAACAGAATATAACTAAAGAGTGTAAACCTACTGAGCTATCCCTTCATAATGTTCCTACATATATACACAAGACTATCGATTGACTAATTAGGACTGGTCAGTAACCGCTATTACAATCAATAACACTCAACTTTTTTTATTCATAGACAGAACAAAGCCCAACCCAAAATACATTTATTTAAGCTTAGATTTGTAAAAAAAAAAAAAAAAAGAGAAGTATTCTACATTTGTATCTGGAATATTGTTTTTTTTTCAGTTTTATCAGGCTAACAAAATTAATTAATGAAGACAGAAGAAGGTTTATTGATCTAACGTACTGTAACTGATGGGGTCAGCGTGCGTTGTTGCCTTGCTCATCCATCCACCTGTCCATCATGCAGGTTATGTCTTTTAAACTAGCAAAATGCCACCAACTTATATCAAAGCCTCAAGCAGAAATACCAAAAAGAAAAAATAGAGGAACATACAGGTCGAAGTGGACGCTGATGCAAGTCCTAGTCGCCCATTCCTGTGATTGGTTCGGTTTTCTATGAAGGCCCTCTGGCTTGTTCAAGGAGGAACACCTCGTTAAAAAAACTGAGTTCTGCAAGCCTTCTGGAGTAGTATTACAGGAACTGAGATTCCCTTTCCACCTGGCACCCATGCACACGAACCCAAGTGTGGCTTGCCTCCAGATCCTCTCTCTCAGGTGAATGCGCTATTGTGCACAGCTGACTCACGAGATATGTGTTCTTGACAGGACTACTATAAATATATTAACCAACCAATGCCACCGACTAGAGACAAAGAATGGTTGGGACATCAAATAAGCTGCCTTTATTACACAAGATACAAATATTGGCCAATCAGGCAAACCTCAAGAAAACCAAGTTCAAACAGGCTTGTTGCTTTAAAGCCTCCCACTACGCACGGGGAGGGTGAGGAAGTAAAACTATTAGTCTTCTCCAAAAACCAATCACCTTGGAATCACAGATCATTTTACACACTGCTAATAACAGAGGTTCATCAGCGAGTGGAGAAGAGGCATGCCCCTGAATTACTAGCCAGCAGGCCTCCGGAAAGCTGTCAAGAGACGCTGGTAAGGTCTCACATTAAGTCTCTACAAAGGTTTGCAGTCACTGATTCACAAGCAAAGATACCTCAGTAGGGGATATGAGGATAGTCTATAGCCTTCATAAACAATGTGGGTCACTGCGGTATCAATGGTAGAACCTGCGCCATAAAAGAACTGAAAGAGTATCACTTCCCTGGCTGTATTACACAAATACAAATTGCTCATTTTTGACACTGGCCTAGGGCATAAGACGAGGAACCGAAGAGTGGACCGCTGAGGAACCCGCAGTCAGGAGGAAAGCAAGGGAAGGAGAGACTGCCAGGAGGAGGCACTGACCTATGTAGGGGATGGAGGCCAGAGAGTCGTCCTCCACAGATCGCTGTGGCACATGGCTGAGCTTGTCTCCCAGGTGAGGGGCATCCGAGGCAGAGTCTAGGGGCTTGGCTGGGAACTCGGGGGAATTAGCTGCATTGACAGGAAGAGCATAGTTTGGGTGTCGCAGCGCGTGAGGCACGCGCCGGCCCGTGGGCGGCTTGAGTCTAAGCACCACTTCCTGAGTCGGGGGCATCACCACCTCACGCTCCGCCCCTGCCCTCTCGTGATTTGTCAGCCTGAAAATTCCCTCCTGGGGCTGGGGCTCTGGCACTGCAGGGTGGGAGGGGCCAGCTTCGAGCGCCTGAGTAGGGGCATTGTCTGGGGGGCTAGTTTTTGGGGTGGGTGTCCAGGTGAAGTGCGGCCCGGAATATGCAGGGTCCTTGAAGGAGTGAACTTGCATCAAGTGACCAGCCTTCCGGTAGAAGGAGGGGCTGTAACTACGGTAGCCTACCAGCTGATCGTCCCTGGTTTGCGGGGGAAGTGGCCTGGGCTGGGTGGCTGGCTGGGGACATTTCCCTGGCTGCTGCTGAGACTGGGCCTGCTGGCCGGCAGGGACCGCTGGCGCAGCACCACAGCGACCTCCTGCTCTCACATGGCTCTCAGTTCTACAGGGCGCCCGCTGGGCCTGCTCCAGCCAGCCTGGCTTCTCAAACTGGGGAGAAACCAGCGCAGCGGCTAGCAAGTTATCAGAGTGGCCGTGACTGGGGGACCGAGTGCAGGCGTCGCCCCACCGTCCGGTCCAGTGGTGGTCCGTGTGTGGAATGTGACTGGGCTGCATTAAGGTGTCCTGGGAGGCACTGTGTGGCCATCCAGTCCGGTGCTGCCCCAGCGCAGGCCCTACCTCAGCCAGGCGGTCCTGAGAAAAGCTACGCCGGCGCGGGGGCATCTGGCTGTAGTACCAGTCCGACAGGGCTTGGTGGCAAAGCTCACTTCGGCTATGGTCGGGCTGGGGCTGAGAGGCAGAGACAATGGCAGCATTGTGGTTGGCGAAGTGGAAGTGCAGTGGGCTAAAGAGAGCTCCTCCTGACGAGGCAGAGCGACCCCGAGCCTGCCCAACAGCGGCTGGCCTCGACGTGCGTTGCTGGACATCCTCGGGTTTGTAGGTGCTGTGAGCGAGGCCGCTTTGCCCCACGTTTCCCCTGAGGTCCTGGCCCCGCTCCTCCTGCCAGGCTGGTGGGCTCCTGGCAGTGATATGGTTGTCCAGCGGGGAGGAGGGTGAGTGCAAGCCACTCCAGTTGTCCAGCTGGCTCTGGCCCACAGATGTTGGCTGCTGGGCCTCACCGCGGGGGTAGCATGCAGGTGGTGGCTCTGGCAGGTTCTGAGCTCCTCCCATGAACGGCTCATTGCCCTTCAGGTAGGCGTCCTGAGAGTATGCCTGCAACAGTCGGGACACAGAAGGTGGCGTGAGCGAGCTTGTGGGTAGAATCAAGGAGAAACATTAGCGGAGAGGGAAGGGCTAGAACTCTACTGGCACCAACAGTTTGTATTGATCTGCCGTGAAGGATTGTTTCTGACCTCAAACCGCCCTGCAAGTTCAATGTAGTAACAGCTCATTCTTAGCAACTTAAAAAAGACCACTCCCCATTCACGTGCCATGACCTCCAGTAAAATCCTTACAAATACAAATTCAACAGCATAGCAGGAAATCCTTGCTTGAAATAATATAAAGTGGGCTGTGACTCTATAGCATCTCCAGGATTTACCTCAGGAAGGGGGACAAGTAATCTGCGGCCCAGACAAAAATATCAGTTTTTTCCTGAAGCCATGTAAAGCATTTACACCCCAGATTCCTCTAAATCCTCACAGCACTTTTTGGGGGATTAGGGGCATGGAGGAAGCAATAATCTCATACTCACACTTACCAGCTGTAGGACATCCTCATCTTTTGGCATGATGGAGAGCTCCAGAACAGCATCACTGGAAAAAAGAACAGTTTGAGTGCAGGAGAAAAATGTGAGCTTGTAATTAAATAACATCGATCTGGTTATGATCGCGCAAAATGGTCTGCCAAAAATGGTAGGCCCATTCCCCTATTCAGTTCTTCAACCTGAATACAGTAAACTTCCTTCAGGCTTAGATTAGATTAAACTGCAACCTATTCAATATATGAGGTTATATATATATATATATATATATATATATATATCAATGTCAATGTAATGGCACCTATACCATTAGCATCCAATGCTTTTCTCAGTGCTAGTGGAGTCATTGCACTGTCACCAAATCTCCTCACAAGCTCCTCCTCTCCCCCTCCCTTTGCTCATCCCCCCTGTCCCCCTGATGGAATGTGAGTAGTGCTGGGCTATAGGTCTCACCTGTTTTGGATCAGGGCGATCACCTGCGAGTAGGTCCTGCCCAAAATACTTTCCCCATTCACCTTCACCAGCCGGTCCCCTAAAGGCAAGATGAAGCTATAATGTTCTGCTTTATTACTACACTGCAACAGTTTAACACACACGCAGAATGATCTGGTTTGTTAGCAGTAGGTTGTAGTTCCAAATCCCAGAAGGATAACGACAGTTGTATAAAGTGTAAAATTGTAAGTCTAAGTCTCTATGGGAAAGAAGTATCTGCTTAGCAAATAAATGTCATACAAAAAAGAAAGCAGAGAGGGCTTTCTGCTGCTTTTCCTCACTAATGTTGGTCTCCAAGCTGGAGCGACTATGTGTCTCCCTCAAGACAGTTTTGCATCAGAAAGGAGTTTGTTTCCTCCTTCATCAGGAGGTGAGACAGCTCAAGCACCTGGGGCTTAATGTTAAACACCTCTCCCAGTAGAGTGTGACAAACTAAAGCCACAGGATGGGCCTCCAGGACAGACACTGCCCGTCTGTGGAATTATCCATTAAGAGAGATCCCTTCGGGAGGATGTTTTCCAGACTGAAGAAAGGTCTCCTCTGGGAATGGGCTGGAACAGGAAAACTACAGATGTGCGGGTGATAGTGACAATGCAGAGGGAGTTGCATATGCCATAAATTTGAAAGAGTGATTGGATAGGAGGAAAGACGGATGGGAGTATGGGTGTGTGTGTGTGTGTGTGTGTGTGCGTGTGTGTGTGTGTGGCAGGATGGCTGGAAGAGGGGTGTGGTGGAGACAGACGGCTTGGCTTTATAGGGCGTTCATTCTTCCGTGGCCTCAAGAAGAAGTCCCAGGTTCAGAGGATTCTGAGACTAATTTTGCTCAGACAGTGAAAGAGGTTGGGGAGCTGGGCTATAGGTGGTCTGAGTTAAAATTTTGCTTGATTGTCGGAAGACTCGTTTAGATACTTAACCTGATTTGTTTACATTTAAAAAACCCAGCTGGATAATATTATAAAATGTAGAGGTATAAACTATGTAATTTACTTAGGCTTAGAAAGTCAGCTTTTGAATTTTGTCTCCGGCCACAAAATTCCTCCTGAAAAGAGTGTGCCAATTTTGTAGAGGGCCCCAAGTATACTTGTATTTTTTTATGTTAGTCTGTTGGGTATCAAGCTCATCATTGCAAGGGTGCCGTTACCCGTCCCAGTCGGGGTCGTTTACAGTGCAAGCAGGGCGGACATAAATTATCAACATAAATTAATTTGCTCTGTGGGTCATCCCATGGGGAAAAATATCCTCAGGACACAACTCAAACTTCATGATTTAGTACCTGTGCACAAACCGGCTAGGTGGGCGGGGCCACTCTCTCGTACATTCTTCACAAAGATGGTGTCCATTGGCTCCAGACGACCTCGCTGGTATCCTGCGTGCGTGAAAGCACAGTGCACATGCAGATGCACAAACACGCAAACGCAAACATGGCACACATAAGTCAAACAAAACTGGGACAATCAACTGAAGCTGATAAAACAGAAAAAACAAGCAAATTACATTGATATACACAATGGGAATAAAGGTAACCAGAAGTTGAACATTTATAGCCCAGCTCAGTTGAGTTCAGTTGAGCACACTAATAATGTTCTGCGGTATAAAATTCCAGAAATAAATGTTCAGACACTGCTCACTGTTGTTATGCATATCAGTGTAATTTGCTGTAATTCTAAGTTATGAATGAAACAGATTGCTAACTTGTGAATTTAAATATGGACTCTGGAAATTTCCCCCACTATAAAAATCCATCTGAAGACACAGAGACGGGGAGAATAAATGAACAAGCAATTGAGACTGTAAGGTAAGTAGATTTACGTCAACGCAGCCAGTGAAACAAACAAATCTGTGGGGCTGCAGGCAGTCCATGACGTGGCTTCTGAAAAATGACACAATGTCCAGTTCTATCCAGGAGAGGGGGCTGTGCGACAACATCTTGTTTCCAGGTTATGTCATCGTGGGGTTCTTCACATTATATGCCTCTAATCATAACCCCTGGAGTACGATATCTCAGCAAACTCACCCTTTCCGTTGCCATTCTCCTCATCCTGCAACACAAAGCAGAACATGAGTGAATTGTGGATCAACTGGACAGGGTCACCTGTAAACACAATCTATGTAATCCTACAGAAAATCGCATTCATTTAATTCAACAGCCAGGAAGATCCACCTTTTCTAGGAAATTCAACATGGCCCAGAATAATGAGCAGAAGAAATCTGACCACTAGTAAATATATAATAGGTTAACAAAAGTTTTTCAGATAACGTTACAGAAAATCAGGCAAATAATGTAGACAGTCTCCATGGGACGTTTTTAATGAGCCAAAAGGTTGTGTAAATGAAATGCAGGTAGGCCCCTGCAGGAGGCTCCCAGATAGACAGGTAAAACCAAGCATGGCTTCTGTATCACAACCATCCCCATCAAGAAAAAAAAATACAGCTGTGGCGTATCCAGTTACGGAGAGACATTGACATACATGTTATGTTTACTTTTTTTTTTAAATAGAGAAGTCAGCAGTCGAAGCAAGTAAGCTTTATCCTTGAAAGATCAACATGTTTCCAAATTATATCTATTAGATGGAACTCAATTTCTGGAGATACACATACACATAAACCCACACACAGACACATACACACACACATGCATGCACACATGCACACACATACACCCACACACATACACACTCACTCACAAGGACACATGCATGCACGCACACACACACACACATGCACGCGTCACAGAGGCACAGCTGACTGGGCAGTTTGGGTCAAGCGACTGGCTGGGCACTAGCTTTCAGCCCCGCTGACAGGGCTCATTCCTAACAACACAGACAATAGTAGGGGGTTTAGGGGGAGAGAAAGGAGAGCTGGCAAAACCAGAATGAAGTTCAGGGACCTCTCTGACTACTGGTGCCGGGCACATCCGGTTTGGGATTGGGAGGGTGCCCTGAGCAGAGCAAAGACAGATGGGGGGGGGGGGGGTGCAGGCAGGGGTGGGTTTTGGTGGCCAAAGTTTATTTTAGGGTTGGAGTCAGTCTATCTCAATCTGGCTATCTACATGTGACACAGAGTCACTGTCCACATCAGTAAGCAAGACAACCCCATGGCATAAAACAATAAGTTCCTATGGTTACAACGCTGATACATTCTAATTAGTTATGTAGACCAGTGGTCGACAACTCCAAGTGTGCTGGAACCTTATGTGGCAGACACAGTGCATGAGAACCAAGGAAGGAATGCCACCGAAGAGTCTGGCAGACATAGCCACAAACTCGCACACAGCGCCAATTCACCTTTGGACAGAAGCAGGAAGCACCTGGGGGAAACCCACATGATCACGGTGACCACAGTGGAACTTGCAAACCCCACACAATCAGAGTGACCTGAGCTGGGTTCAAATAAAAGTGTAAATAAAAAGTTTTTGCACAGTCATAAGATTTTTCCAGAGAGAATTTAAAAAAGAACTGCGACACTGACAGATCAAGCTCTTGACTGGCCTTGTCAGGCCCTGATGGTCACTGGTGATCAGATAAAAATGACGGTAAGGAAACCTAAGAACAGCCTGTTGTATGTAACAGGGAAACACTGGGGAAAATGAACCTCCTGAAATATAGAATTTAATGCTCTTTAAATGGTACACTGCTCATAGAGCACCCGCTTGTCTGGTATTGGATTTGTCGCTCTCAAATTTTCCATTTCAAATCACTGCTAGAAAAGGTTTCAAAACATTATTCCTCTGCTCACCATACAGAAGGACTTATTTCCGTCAGCTGACAAACCATAAAAAAGTAAAAATGGTCTGGAGCGGCTCCGACAGTTACGTGAAGGGATGCCTGGACCTCAGCTGTCTTAATCGTGGACACATTCCTCCCGGTTACTTACGTTGACCGTGTCTGCAAGTCTGCCCCATTCTCATTGTCCCCACTGAGGTACATTCGCACCGGCACACGGTGTCTAGCACTCTCATTCCGCTGTGGTCTCATAAGTGGGACTCACCTTGAGTCGAGTGTGCAGAGCCGACTCCGGCGGGTATACGATGAAGTGGCGCAGTGTGAAACCAAAGCCCTGGGAGTTCTTGCGCAGGACCACCGTGCGTGGGCCTTGCCAGGCCATGCTTTCGCCCACTGCAGCCTGCATGTTCTCGTTGGACAAAGAAATCCCATCTCTCCGCCCCTTTTCCTAGAACACAGAGAAAGGGCGACGAGTTAAGTCTCAATCACAATTCTTTCGATGCCATCAGCTGATATATCAGAGAAAATAAAAGACAGTTTGATTGGTAAACCTGCTGTAGTTCATATCTGCTCACACATTGTGTTTGCTGGGACAATAATGAGGAAAAACTTCCTAAAAAAAGGTGACTTCATTCAAGCCGGTAAAGCCCCAAGAGAAGCATGGCATTCGTGAGTCACTTCCTGTCACTCTTAGGAATTTCCATGGAATCTATTTCAATTGTGAACAACAGGCATCGCAGAACATCACACAGTACACACAACAATGAAGAGTAAAAATAAATAGAGGGGCTGGCATGAAACAACAGGAAAATAAAGCCAAAAGTAGCAACCCCCATGAAGCTTCCACACTGAAAAAAGAAAAATTACTGGAATGAGCAGAAGGATGTTTTCTAAGACAGCCATGGACAAAGCGGGTCAGCTTTTTAAAATGTGCCGTTCCATATTTGCACGAGACCTCCTCCTCATGGCTGGGCTTGATTCTTTGGCCTGATTACCAGGCCGTAAATAATGAAGAAAAAAGTTACATCACTACTGGCTACATCAAGGTATCCCGAGGTAAGTCAGGTAAATCTGCAGAGCCCCAGGAAAAGACCTAGAATGGGGCTGACGGACAGCCATGCTGGGGGTCGGCAATGCCCACCCTAAGGACCCTGTTATGTACCTGAGTGTGGCTGCACTAGACCATACTCAAGTGCTTGAAATCAAAGACCTATATAAAGAGTGGCAGCAGTGCTGTCTGGAAAAGTGCAAGTCAGACTCAAAAATCAGTGCCTGTGTGTTTGTTAAGGGTTTTGTTGTGCATGAGTTTAAATGTAAAAGATTATTTATTTAAATTGTAAAGTTTTAAAACAGTACTGTGCAAAAGTCTTAGGCAGATGTAAAAAATAAAATCTGTAAAGTGAAGATTCTTTCAAAAATAATGAAAGTAGTATAAAAATGTATATAAAGGGCAGTAAACAGTAAAGAAAATGGTTTGCCTTTACAACTGCATCAATTCTCATAGGTATACAGTTGTGAAGTTCTATAAGAAAATCAGCTGGTAGATTGTTCCACGCATCTGGGAGAACTTTACACAGTTCATTTACAGACTGTGGCAGTCTAGCTTGGTTCTGTCTGTTCAGATAATCCCAGAAAGTCTTGACAATGTTGAGATCAGGGCCCTGTGGAGGCCATACCATCTGTTGCAGAACTCCTTGTTCTTCTTTTGGAAAATAAATGTTTGAAAAATTTTCTTTTCTACTGACATACTAAAATAAACATAAACAAAACAATAAACCAAAAATATACATAGACTAAATTTATGCAAAAAATGTTATTGCACAGTACTGTTTTAAAACTTTACAATTTAAATAAATAATGTTTTATTTTAGTTTTTTGTTATTAGTGTGTTCAAGTTTGCCAAAATGCCAAATAAAAGGCAAAAACACTCCCATGGTGTATCTGTGGCCAGCTGCTTCTGGACCAGGCACGCCCCGACATGCCACACAGGGATTTGTTCCAAATGGTTCTAATCAGTGACGCATAGGTAAGGGCTATAGAGGAGCCTCCTACCATCAACAGATTTAGCAATTAGACCAGTAAGAACGGCTTAAAAATTTAAACCTTCTATCACAACAAGGTATCCTGATTTATCGCACCATTTTTAAAGTCCATAATTTAAATCACCTAGTTGTAAACACATTAAATGTTGCTAAATTAAAAGTGACCGTGAACACAGGGTCTAAAGGACATGGAACAGACTGAGCATAGAAATTACTGAGTTGAATGGAGCGAGTATAGTAGAATATACTTTTCATACTGCAAACAGGTTGGCTGCTGGCTTTGACATGCTAGATGTTGCTTTTCCGTGTCAGTCTGGCCAAACAGGCAGAGGAAGCATGGTCCAAATAAGAAGAGAGATAAGAGTAATAAATTCTACACAGATATGCTTTTTATTATGGTGTGTGCTGTAAAGTGCTCTCTCGCTAGAATGCAGTCGTTAAAATCCAATATTAGGGCATTGAGTTTCTACCATTCAGACCATTCCCATGTCACCGACTTTGATCTGAAAAATAGATCAAGTCATTGATGTTAGGAAAGCTTGCATTAGAAGTTGGAAAAACCAAAGAGACTGAATAATGAGTGAACCATTTTCTTGCAGTAGTTTACGAAGCTGGTAAATCAGTATTCACATACACAGCTACAAATTCTACAGGTATGTAGTCTGGGCAGATTTAAATATTTATCACAGGCATAACGCATAGTTGTTGAGCTATTTCTGAAGCCCATTTTTGAGGATGCTCTGCTGATACCATCTACAATAACTAATACCATCTAGCAAAGAGGAAATATGCTGGTCTCCCCCCAAAGCTCTTAATATCTCTTAATGACTTTATGCTACCTTCTGCAACCCCCACCTCGACCCTCCCAACATCAGAATTAACTGACCTTGCAGGCCCAGTTGAACAACAAGGGGAAGTGGTAGCATTGAGGCAGGAAATTTTTTACCCGAGTACCGGAGCTGATCACTGCCAATTCAGAGAATACCATGCCTCCAAAAATAGCTGGGGCTAAAGGGAGGGGAACTCCTCCAGCTCAACTTCCCTCATTCCCAAAATGCAGTGCCTCCCCCTCTCCACGGCTGGCACACGGCGGGCAAAGTTCCCCTTGGCTCCCTTCCACTCCTCCGTTAACCTCATCCACCGCAGACGCATTGCTTCCCGCCCAGTTTCCTGGCAACACAGGGTCTATGATACACAGCTCCTCCACTACTGGTGAGCGTCTCCCTCCTCCGCGGCCCACAATACCATTCGGCCTCTCCCATGCAGCTCCACACAGCTCCAGCCCCAGAGCACCGCTCCTTCTCCACCTTCGTCCGGCTATGGGAGCCAACCAGCACCACAGCCACAGGAGGGTTGGACGAAAAAGAGGACGATTGTGAAAGAGAGAAAAGGGAAGGAGTGCCAAAAAAGCGGTTGGCTTTGGACAGGTTGAGACACATGCAGAGAGGACCGAGAGTGAAAGAGAATGACGGGGGCGGAGAGGGAGAATGAGGGCAGACGTGAACAGAGAGCAGTGCCGAAAAGGGATAATGGTGAGGAGTCAGCCTCGGGACAAGCTCCAACTCAACAGTTTCGACCACAAAGTCTTTCCCAGCATTGGGATGGGGAGCCCTGTGATTACTCCCCACAAAGAGAGCTGGGCAACTAGGCCACACGAGGCCACCCTGCTCCCCACGTCTCTTTGAGTCTTGTGCCTGTCCGCTCCTGTGCTGCTGTGTCTGTCATTCGACTCACACTCTCATATGCCCAGCAGGACGGCGGCCAAACCTATCCTATAACTGACTCGAAATGCTGAGTCTCACCAGCAATTTATTCCAATTTACAAATGAAAAACAGCAATGCTAGATCTAATATGATACAATATCGGCCCTGAGATTCCCTTGTGTATGCTGTTTTTTTCCCCCCCATACTTCTTCGTAAATTAGGTTTGACTAATTTCTAAACTTCCAAACTTTTACAGCAGGTAACTCAAATTATGTCAGGTCCAGAACCCATATTCAATTAACAGCTGAATCCAGCATCTACAAGTGTGCTATGGCGCTTGGACTGTGAACCAGGGATCAAATAAACCTTAGATAGACACTAACCATCAGCCTTCGTGTTTTGTAGCTTAGGCGGCAGTTGTACACAGTTGAGTCACGACTTAGGAGCTGTTATACATAACCCATTCCTAAAGGCAGGAGCCTGCAGAGCAAGCTATGAAAACCTGTGTTGCTTGTCTTGTCCATTGGTTTTACTGGAAACGTGTCTTCCGCAACTGCAAACAATTCCCGAAAACATTCAAGCACTAGCTAGAACAGAATGGAAAACACCTTGCGGTGTTGTATAGGGGCAGGAACAGGTCCCTCCTATTCCCTGTGAGTTGGACTGATTCCTAAATAAACACACTCACATAACTGTGTGTTCTGGATGCACTCATCACAATAAAGGTCAGGAGGGGGAAATTCACTCTGTAAATCCATCATGATTTATTTACTACACATAACATAATTGTCACAGACCTCTTTTTAGGCTGTATACCTGTGGCAAGCATTTCACCAGTGACTGAAACTAAAAGGGTAAGGGAGATGAGGAATGCTCGCAGAGCTACAGGATCACCACCTAAACACCACACCAAAATTTGTTCGGCTGTCATGCACCACTGCATTGCAGAATCATACTCACGTTCAGCGGAATTAGCAGCCGCCACCATAAAAAAAGAAAAAGAAATCAGACATCACCAACAGAACAAAGGTTTTTCTCCATCCAAGGGGGAACAAAACAGAGGCTTTATTACAGAAACTAGCACAAATGTAACAAGTGCTTGGTAACAAGTTTTGCTGTTTTTTCCAGCACAAAAGCCTAGGCCCAAAGCACAGCTGTCTTCAACGACCCAGTCCCCCATTCCAGGGCCATCCAGCTGCCTGTTCACTCACTTTCAACACAGCCATTTGACAACAATAAAAAATCAACACGTTTGCCACAACCCAACCACTTCTGTGTCTTCCAAACTGATCACAGTAGTAGGAGATAATCCAGGTTTTTCTCTAGTATGACATGAACCGTGAATGGCGCTCTCTGTCACACGCTGAGAGTTTTAATACAAAATTCCTCCAATACACTACGATACTGCTCCATTTGACAGGTGCTGTATCCAGGGGCCAACATAAAAACATAAAAAGTACTGCAAAGCACTGTTCCAAACTAGAAGCAACATGCATAGCAAGGAGCAACACTAAAATGTACAGAACAATAAATCTAAGTAAAAATCGATAGAAATTGTGAAATACTTTTCCTGGGGGCATATTAATCATTTTGATACATTAATTTCTCCGGAACTAACACTTTGAAATGGTCTTCCATAGCCACAAGACCCCGGTATGCATCATTGAGTTTCTTAGTTAGAGCTCTAGCTAGCGTCTACTCATTTTGATGAACGAGACACGCTCATGTAATGTGCAGGTCCTTGTGCATGCTGGGCAGATTGCTTACCCTGGCTTGGCGGTTGTGCAGCCGGTCTCTCCGGGTAGCCACTGGGCGTAGTGGTCCCGGGGCCGAGGGAAGTCGCGGCGTGAAAGGGGGACGCGCGTTACGCAGCACCGCTAGCCAAATGCACTGTGGCTCCGGTGCGCGGCAGTCCACCCCCACTGGGCTCTCGAAGTGCCACCCCGACCCATTTGACCGCTCGACTCCCCACATCCCCTAACCGACCCCACCGCCACCCGACCCCCCACCCGGGGCAAAGATCTTGAGCAAAACAGATGAAAATGCCAGCCCGGGTCACAGGCAGCAACTGCCCCCCTCACCCCAGGACATGGTGCTTGGGGGGAAGCGGGCGCTCAGAGCAGTCCACAGAATCGTCAATCAGTCAATCGACAAATAAACAAGGTTCGCTTTCCTCAGGGGCAGCTGACGGGAAGAGACGGAATCGCGGCGAGTAACAATGGGACTGCCAAATTAGTTTTTCTCCTTCGCTCTACCTTCCTCTGTGTGAAACTGCTCCAGGACGTCTGATTTTATTCCCACATGTTCCACATCCGAATGTCAGCAGACAATTAGCGCGCCAGTGGCAGCCAAGGCAGCCTGAGGAAGGCAGCCCAGTGGGTTATTGAATGAACCCTCCGCGCCCACCACCCCCC
>JAOVYW010000626.1:0-15820 GCA_025775045.1 Hiodon tergisus | reverse complement strand
CAGAAGGAACCCCCTGTAATGCACTGTTGGTTGTCCACCCACTAACTCAGAAGGAACCCCCTGTAATGCACTGTTGGCTGTCCCTGCAACCTTCCACAGCGCTGGAGCAGCAGAGTCATCCACACAGCTCCTCACAGATTACTTTACTCTCCCAGGCTACCGCACTGCCATTTCCAGGAGGTCTCTTCACCTCCCCTGGGGTCAGGGAATAGTTTTCCATTTTTTAAAATTCCTTCTGGAAAAAGAAACCTCTAGGGTGCTTTGTGACAAATTCCATTTGCAAAACTATAACGAATAAAACTTGATCAATTCATCCTTTTTATGGCATGGTCCTGGATGCATCGTATCAAAGTTAAAAATTTCGGTGGCTTATAAACACTATGGCGGGCAGCTTTTCACCGCTAAACACGGACAAAACCTAACCCAATGAAGTCCCCGAGACGAAATATAGACCTGGTGACCCCTGAGAACACTTGTTCCGTTCCCACCAGCACGTGCGTGCATCATTCCCGCTAAGTGCCACGGACATTTCTCTGTCACTTGCGCAGAAAAACGAAACACGACTCACCTGTGGATGCCAGAATAGTGACAACATTACTAGGTGGGAGTTTTGCCTCCTCTCAATAAGTGACCCTAAAAATACACACATTATTTATATCTATAATAGCGTCTCTAAAGGAGCTGGATAAAAAAAGTAGCAAGCCTGTGCTGAGAAATGCAGACCCGGTACTTCATCTTTCACTGCAGGACGAAGGGCAGCAAATCAAACTCCGAACTCCGGGGACCTACGAGCTAAACTGGGCTGGACTCGAACGGCAGCTTGATATCAGAGAACAAACACGTCTGCGTCACTGCATCACACGGATCCCGCGGGCGGGATCACGTCTGCCATCGCACGTGCAGCGCCGGCCTTCTGATAAAACCACTCCCCACAGTCAGAGCTTCTCCAGGGGGCATTCGGGACAGGACACATGATCTGTCCAAGCATGCAAATGCCTGTTCTCCCATATTTAAAACCTCGATGACAGGGAAGCACACAGAATGAGTGTGATGGGAGGAGATCGTCGTCTCAAAATTCTGTTAACCAACATGACAGTTTTCTGCCATAAGCGTAGTTTTTCTTTACTCAGTCAGTAATAAAAAGGCTACAGGAAAACAGGCCATGTAAAGATGCGGCCCGTGACCCGGCAGGTCCCGTGTCAGGCAGATTAGAGGCGGAGGAGCGCACCCACAGAGGCTGTAGAGATGCGCTGAGCAAGCAGCTCTCACAATGGCGCAGGCAAGGCGAGAGCGCCGGGAAACGCCTGTATCAGCAGAGAAGGTGGGCGGGCGGGCGGGCGGGCAGGCGGGCGGCGGAGAGAGCACACGCGCGCGCGCGAGAAGCAGAACGCCAGGCCCCACCTGGTGGACACTCCCCCTCCCCGTAGCGGTAACGGCCCACTCTGGGTAGCCACTAAGCTGCTAACAGGGCCTGGGGTTGAGGCAGAACTCAGCAGAAACGCCGTGTCCACGCAGATGGTCAATCTGTTTCGCGTCAGTCGAATGATATTTGGTACAGCAAAGCCAAAACGATAAGAAAAGATTTCTCACGTCATCAATCTTCACCAAGCCTGAAACCTCCAGGCACAGACACTGCAACTAAAGCCAACAGAAGTGATGCAGGTTCCTCTCACGGACGGCTAAACATACCGGAAGGAATGAAGGTTGTGTGGTTAACGGGCCACACCCAAAACAAGGACGTTCATGATTGAGAGCAATTCTACTGAAAATAGTTTTGACGAAGCTGAGTCTACCTCCCTCCCCTCAATTATTCTCACAGCATTACACCCCACTCGCTGCTGGTACTGTCTTAAAGGGTACGACAGCTGCAACAATCGGTCTGCAAATCATCACTATTTTTAACACAGCAATCATAATGCTTGTTGATAAACACGTCGTCCCCTTCTGCCTCTGTATGTCGCCTTCAATCACACAATCAATCTCTCCCTCGGAGGAACTGAGAACTTCCTGCTTCACCCTTTCTAACCAGCGGGAAATTACAGATGTGTTGAGGAAAACAAACAGAAAGCAATGGCGTGTATTTACAGTGAAATCACAGGGGGTGCCTGTTTACTGTATCGGCAGCGCAGCTCAGAGCGAGGCCGCGCGATTGGGCGCATTCAACCGAAGCGCTTGAGGTGTCTGAATCACTCGGGCAGCTGATAAGTGCTCAGCTGATTCAGCCCCACCCCCCTTTATTACAGTCGCCGAAATCCTAAGCCCAGGAGCAGGGAACAGACGTCCCGCACACTGGTGCACATCCACAGTCTGTCCAAGGCTCAGCCAAACAGGACCGAAAGACAGAACAGGCTTAAAGCACAACGAGACGCCTCGGGAAAAAAGTAATGACACAAATTAACGGCGGATAAGGAATAACCAGGGGAGATCCGTGCATTTAATCCATCTTTTCATCAGCTTCTACTGAATTTCAGGGGGGGGGGGGGGCTTGGCCTATATTAAAACACTGTAAAGCTTCCAAAAAGACAGACTTCTGTCGCTTCATACGTAAACCATGGCTTACGTTAGATGCTTTGGTAAAATACGGGATATAAATAACAATTCTTGTGAAATAAGTGCTGAAACACCCGTGATATTTCTATTGCTGTTAAAGGTAAAATTACAAACGATGAATAACAGCCTATGGGCAACCACATTTTAATCAATCTTTCCATTCCTAATTATACTGCATATATATATATAAAAAATGGATAAGCATGCAGCCGAATCCTAATAATATGGATGTGGAGCATTCCTAACGCAAGGTCTGGTTTAGGCAAAACTTTGCAAGCCATCTAGAGCTCCATTTCGGTTATCACAGTGCTATGCCTTAACACAGGCACACTGAGGCGTGCCCGTGCCAATGTTACAATTTCCATGCCTCATTACGGTGAAGCCGGCGCAAACGGCGGACATGCGGGCTGGCTTAATCTGCTAATAACCGTATAGTTGTGGTACAGGTGCGGTTATATAATAACCAGCCACGGCCGTTTGTTCCCTTTAAGAAGGGGCGCGTTTGACAAGAGAAGCGGCCATTTTCGCTTAGGCTGAGGACACACTTTAAAGGCTCAGCCACATGATTTCCGACTGGAAACGTTTCCGCTTTCCTTCTGTACACTGCAGACGAAAAGACCACGAATATTCCCCATTCAACCCCTGTCCTACGCATAAATACCCCTTTGGAGTGCTGAGGCCAACTGTTTTTCTTGCATTTATTGACCACATACACTTACAAGCATTTGAGATCGAACAAGCAATAAAACGTAGATTTAATTCAGGCAAAGCTAATTTCCATCGATAGTGCCAAAAATAAAACACAACACAGTAAAATTAAATTAAAAAATATCAGCAATTGGTTACGGTTGGTCAGATGTTATAGCATGGCGAGAATTAAACATTATTTTAAAATATAGACAGTAAAGAAATGGAACTGCTCAAGTCTTTAATGCTTTTTCTCTTTCTAAAAAATGTTAAATGCCTTTTGTTACTAGAACCCGCTAGCTTGCCATTCATTTATACCACTATACCATTGATTCCAATCAAGGTTGGGCAAGTGGCGGGCACCAAAATGTCACCCAGGGCTAAATCATGAACACCACGTTGTCAGAGAATTACGGCTTATCCACAATTTCATGTCGCCATGGTTATTCCAACCACCTTCTCAAACAATACAATGCACCTGCGGCACAAGGAAGTGAATATTCCACGTCATCAAATCTGATCCGACATCAGAGGAATGCAGCAGTAACGAAAATTTCGACATATTAACATACTGACATAGTAGCACGTAGCCAAGTCCACAGCATAATCCTCAAAGTTAAGCCAAGGATATAAAACAAGGGTGCAGGCCGGTGGCCATAGAGCCTACTATTTGCTACATTTCCAGTAACTATTTTTAGAAAGATTACAAATGCTAGCAACTTCTTGGGCTGGAAATGACCTGGTGGACGGGGGCATGCTGAGACACTTCAGCGCGTGTCGTCTGACAGAAGGCTCTGCGGCATGGTTTGTGTACTCTTCACTATGGCGGCTGCATAGCTGGGCCACATGCACTGGTTGCCATGACGATTTGGAAAACGCTCCCATAGAAGGAAACAAAACAAAAAAAACCAAAAAAACCAAATTCTGAGAAAAACACACAGATATATTCTCACAGAGGATCGGTTGGACCCTGGTAAGAACTAAATGCACGTGCCATGCTTTTTTAAATGCAGTAAAAAAACGTCATCAAACCTATTAACCCAGTTGTTAGCCTGGGTAATTCATTCATGGAACCAATCTGAGATGTGCCGTTCGATTTAAGGGAACTTAGAGGGACCGGGTTCTTTTTGGGCATTTACACAAGTTTACTGACGAACCACATCCAGTTTTGGAAAATTGTCGAATAAACCCATATGAGAAAAAACAGACTGGGCAATGCAATATACGTGTCCACTTCTGCAGCTGCAAACCATTTCACTGGCTCTCAAAATGTAATCCAACAATCGTTTGCGAAAGACATGACAAAGACGCCTCCTCAAAGCTATTTCATGCATCCTTCCTCCGGACTATGAAATACCGTGTCTGTAGAAAAAACGCAGGCAGCACATGGCATCGCCTGCACAACTCACAGCATATCACCATTCCCCCTTCTCTGCATAAACACAGGCAGCTACACCAACGCCACGTGGCCAGAGGTGCCCTTTGTTCTGGAGCCAAGCGTGGCCCTTTTATGTAGCCCAAGATGAGGACTGGGTTGCCAAGCTGGAGTTCATTGTAGAGCTACAATTGGCCACTTGTCATTATCATTTAGTTTGCACGCATGTACTGCTTTTGAACAGTGTATATCGAGCAATTTAATAATAATAAAAATTGTCATTCGTTGCTCATTACATTTTATTGACCACATTTCATAGCATACCGTAAGATACAAATTTCTAAATCGACAACGTGCAAATTCCACAGGTTCCCATCTCACGAACGTGAACATTAGAGCAAACACATTTAGAGCAAACCTTGAATCTCCATGCTCATTAACAGCAAGGGAGCACTGTTTACACAGCCAGGTAACCATGGCTATGACTCTAGCAGCATACCAGGTACCTGAATGCCAAAATTAACTTTAAAGAATTGTGGAAATCGAAAATCGCCTACATCCAAACAGAATTACATGAACGTATTACCAACACTGAATGAATTCCTTGACCTAATCTCACAAATTTTAACATTCCATAAACCACTACACCTTCAAAAACCTATTATCAGGGCTGAGATATTATCACATACAAATCAGAAAGCGTGCTGTATACCCAGGAGGGCAGGAAACGTTTGTCAAATTTTCCGAAGACCGAGAGTCTAACACACTGGAAGCATATCTGCGTTATCTGACAAAGTGCTACTCTGACAGCCCACATGAACATCTCATGAAGTGTAATCAACCAAAATATTTCTCTCCTTGTCCAGAGATCATAAAATAAAGTAGTTCATTGCTTGAATACTATGAAACAGTGTGTAAGCTACATTCAACCGAACACATGTTACAGGCACAGATAATCACTGATCTGATGTGTGTCTAGGAGCAAAGATGTGCCTCCCAACAGTTTGTGAGCAGTGGAACCTTACACTTGAATGCCCCTATTGACTGGACTAAAACTTAAGTCAGGGAGGCGGGAACATGCTAATCACGCTTACAGCTAAAAGGAGGCACCGATTTTAAACTAACAGCTATTATCCGGAGCAACAAACAGCTTACAATTTTCTGCACGTTAGTCATTTATATAGCTGCCTCTTCACTGAAGCGGTTCCGGGCTAGGTGTCAGGCTAGGCTCCAGGTCACAACAGCAGCCTGAAACGCAGTAATCTGATTCTGAATGGCTGGGAGGCGGAAACAAAACGACTTGACGAAAATTAAATACCTGCATTGCTCAGCTGGCCTGACGCAGCTATTGTTAAGCTGTCTTTATAAGAGTGTAATTACAGCAGGGTAAGCCTCCTACCATCTGGGGTAAGAGGCCTGGAGCTCCGCACAGAGAAACGCAGGGAGACAATCCTCTACGTTCACACTAATGCCTCACTCTCACTTACATGAGTTGCTTATTAACCAATAGAAAGGGGGGAGAAAAGAAAGTTTTTTTTTAAATTGAGGTGGTGAGCATTTTAAATGGCATCCAATTTGCATCCGTTTCTAAATGGGGAAATGTGATCCAAGCATACATCACAGGGAGGCCTCGCCTCTGACGGCTTTAGAATACAAACCAACAATAAAATCTGGG
Organism: Hiodon tergisus; assembly: GCA_025775045.1. NCBI lineage: Eukaryota > Metazoa > Chordata > Actinopteri > Hiodontiformes > Hiodontidae > Hiodon > Hiodon tergisus. The sequence continues at coordinate 9,533 of JAOVYW010000626.1, read as the reverse complement.
GTTGGCGATAGGCGATTAGTAAACACAGTTCAGCCCAGTCACTCGGGCCAGCACATGGCCTTGCTGAGAAGGAAAAACGCCATACAGTTTTCCATAGAGTAAAAACGCATCCCTTGCCTTTCTCACTGACCAATTTTGCCTGTAGCAACAGGTTTTTCTATAAATCCACTTTTCTTTTTAAAAAGAGTTTAGTGGCCTTTCTTTAATATTCAACAGTAAGCGTGTCTGACAACTTGCAGCAGCACACATGGTGAAACTCCATATTCCCTTTAAATGGGACTGACGCTGGATGAACTACCTTCTCACCCCTGCTTCAACCACACAGACAGGCAGAGGGCAGAATGTCCCTCTTTGCAAATATCTGGATAAACCTTCCGTCTGTTACTAATTAAAAACCAAACAATGGAGGACAGTCATGGTAGTCAGTAAGGCCCTCATGAGCAAACCGATACAAAACAAGGCAATGGTTTTACTTTTGAGACGCTCAAGTGTAGAGCAGAAGCTAAGTCCTTAGGCTAACAATTACTTGTAATGCTAGGAAAAACCAGTGAAATCACTGGCAATATTTACATTTTCTCTGAACTTTCATTAGCTCTCCTCGTCACAATCAGCACGGGTCAATTTTCATTTGAACCTGCAAAACTCAGATCATACAGTTCAGTCTGCCCCCGGGTGAGCGCACTTAATCAGAGCCACCAACTTCAGATGCTACTTATCCGCAAGGAAGGCAGATACAATGCATTTTCTACTGACAGGGCTAGCCAATCAAATAATTCATCAGATTTTATTTTAATAAAGTTTACTTAACTTTACCACTAGTCATCTACTGTAATTTAAAGAATATTTAAAATAAATTAAAGGAAAAACCGCTTTGTGTGATCAATTCATTAACATTCATAAAAAAATGTGTGGCGAGCATCCACTAATGTAAAGTGGCTCAATCCCAACATTTTGACTCTTAGGATTCTTATTGTACCAATAGTTCCCATCCGTAGAGGAAGCCACACGGGACTTGCATGAAGCAGCCATTACTGCCACACAAAATAAAAACAATGGCACCCCTCGACAAAGCAACAGAGAAAGACATCCGCCAATCAATTGACAGCAGCATAGGTTACCATTCATACGTATAGAAAATCACAAACACTAACCACTCCCCACACACACACAGAAAGTGAGAAATCTACACGCACGCACGTCTACAACAAGCAGGGAATAAAACTCAAAGTCAACCAAACACGACCCCTCTGCATTTCTGAATGGATCCGTTTCGTCACTGGCTAAGCTCTACAGAGGTGGGAACAAAAGGGTCGAGGGGAGGGGAGATAAAAGCACCCCGGTGCCGCACTATCCTGTCCCGCTCACATCTGGCAAATCTGGTCCTCAGAGTGGCTATTGTAATTCGATGGGGGAACGTAAGCCAACATCCAAGCAAGCATATAGAAGTAGGAGAATGGGATCTGCAAATCACGTGTAAGCCATCAGAGGGCCTTTGGATGGAAAACTATGGTTTCAGTTGAGTGGGCATAACTTCTTGTAGATCCTTCACAGACACTTCCTGCAGCACCACGGCCTAGACGATTAAACGCAACCCAAATAAGCCAAATCAAACCACCGCAATTTAGAACACCAGACAAAATGACCGTGTTGCCTCCTTGATAAGTGGATAACATTTGCCAGTTGAATAAAACGCAATGCATGTCGAACATTTACATATTTTCTTTATAACTAAAATTTCCTGCCTTTCTGTCTCCTAGTTTAAGACCAAGATCCCCAACATCCGAGTATGCGGTCGGATTATTAATTTGATTAATAATTAATTATTAATCCAGTACAGGCAACTTAGCACTGTGGCCTAGCACAAAACCAAGGCATCGGTTAAACACAGGGTAAGACAACCGGGTTTCCGATGGTCCGGTATCAGCAGTTCACCACAAATTGAATGAAGAGCAGGACGTTAAGGCAGATTTGACGGCGTAATCTCACTGTGCAGTCTCTTCCACCCACACACTGTTCACAGATGTGTTCTCTCCCGTTTTTCGTCTTGAAGAGAACAGTGGGCCCCAGCATTTCTGCAAGGCTCAAAAGACGCATTTCTCATTTCATTTTAAATAGTCCTGCATTAATCTGACGGATGGTTTTGACTATGTGTGTGTGTGTAGGGTGGGGGGGGTGTCCATTCGAAGTAATTTAGTGCAATTGTGTATCATAGCACAGGTTCATGCCTTGACCTTATTTAAGGTCACTTCCCATTTTACAAGCATCATTCTTGGGTTCTAGCACCTGAACTGAAACTGAACTGTTATCGTTAAAATCAGCTTTCTAAAAATACACATTTTGATAAAATGACAACAATTGGATCCAAACCAAGCCAATATTCCACCAAATTTGCCAGCATGATTGGCAAAACCCCTGCTTCATTATATCTACTGTACTTTTATTTTATCATCACTGCTGACTTCCTTAGCTAAAGACACGTAGAATTTATGTACGAATACTAATAAGCATGTCAAGCGTGGGCAGCAGTTGGTGTAGTGGCTAAAGAAACAGGCATGTCATCTAAATATGGCCGGTTCAAGCCCCAAGTCACAAATATAAGTGGATGAATGGAGAAATTGTAAGCTGTGCATGTTGCTTTGGATAGAAGCATCTGCTAAGCAACTAAATTAACCTAAATAAAAGTAACCAAGTATGTCAAACACAGAACAGGATAAGCATGCAAAAGTGCTTTGCGTCTCCTGTGCGGATTATAACCACGACTACAACGCATGGAGTTTCAGGGACCCAAACTGCCACAACACCATTTATTAAATTAAATACTGGTCTTTGCAACGCATGAAGCCCCGTGTAATGGCTCCTTCCTAAGAAAACGACACCTCCGAATGATGACTAGGCAATAATTATGAGGACAAAATTGACTGACTGATTACAAATCTACTTTAAATGCGTTAAGTGCTCTAAATCTAAAAACTTTCATATGCGATTAAATGACACTAACGCAATCTTTATTGCTGTTCCACATACACCTAAAGCCGTTTGTTTACCTTTTTCGTAGTGAATTCACTCGTAAACAACTTGCCTATAGTAGTGTGAGACAAGATACTTAAATCCACGCGTTGTAAAATAGTTCGCAAGAATCTGCAATTGAAGCAGCGCATCTACTGTAGAGGTCCGTACGTCGCGTGCACAAAGCCATTTTATGTATAAGACGCATCGAACAAACGCAAAGCACACCACGTAAACAAAACGTTACCACCTAGGAATACAAATTAATGCTCTACATATGACTCGTTGATAGAAAAACGACGTTTTTGATAAATTCTCGTGAGCTACACGATCTGACAGGACCAGGCCCCAGCCTTGCAAAAGGAATAGGTCTCGTACGTAACCCCGTTCGCGAATTGCATTCTGCATTTAAAAAGACAAACCACCCAATATGTGTTTTCCCAGAGAACCTTAAAATAATATCCCTGGATGAGTCGAGTTTCGATATTTTAAAAATAACCGTACTACGGCAAAATAAGTCTTCCTATTTTTAGCGCACCGGGGCGTTGTTGAGTCCGTCTGAAAACAATTCTGTCAGGGGTAAAGCGGATAAACTAAATACGGCTATAAAACAGATATTCAACGGAGGCGAAATAACAGCGCACATATAGCTCTTCCTTGTTTTTAACGTTTTAAAAAAGAAACGCTTGGCAGTTTTATTAATCGGACGCTCCCCGTTTGGGCCGGACTGGTGCTGCTTTCAGCAAGACTAGTCAGATAGGAGCGGGCTGGCGGCACAAAGGCAGGAATTTCAGAGGGAGGGAGGCCATTCCTGGGGCGCAGCGGGATACACGGGTTGTTTAAAATTGAAACCACTCGACCCCGATCTGCGGCTGATGGCGACAGGACGAGATCTATATTGACTTAATTTCAGCCAAAAATACATATCCGAACACTTTTATTTCCCCGATAATTGTTATTTTAACTGATAAAGCAATCAAATGACGCAAGGGTAAATTGTAGACAAAATACATAGGGTAATATTTCGTATTTCCTGTTTAAACAAAAAATTTAAAAACAAATAGGTCTCTTTTCATATTCTACTTGCATCGATAAAACTCCTTCGTATCGATTATTACATCTGATATTTAGCAATAGAAATTCTCACTGTTTTAGCGACAATCGATAAATGAGCAAAAAACAGCAGTTGCACATAAATAGTTCCAGTGTAACTAACCCAGTCGGGAGATGCATGGCGACAGAAACTACCGCCAATGGCATGACACCAACTCCACGCATTCACACATATTCGCTAAAAAGCGACTCAAATACAGACCCATCTCTGACACTGACAGACTTTTTGCCATCACTTCGACGTTTAGATTAAGCAAGTCAGCCAAACCGAAAAAAATCGTGGCACTACCAAATCTGCCAGTTACGTAGAAATAAAGAATCTGAATTTCCACATAGGAAATGTATAATCGCGTTAGTTTACTTCGCTTTGTTATGCAAACACTCAGCTGCAACTAACAGTTAACCTGTTATATATTTTACCGGAGCTGTTAAACTGTATTTATAAGCCGTTTCGCTTAAAGGACAGTCAGTTAATTGTTTGTTTTTTTCCATATCGCACATAAATAATTACAGTGTGTATATATATTTATAGTTAGCGGACTGCAGGGAGTCTTTCCGGAATTCACGCTCTGCTGCAGCGGGTCCATTTGGATTTTCCAGTTAGATAGATATAATCAAAACACATTACAGCGTCTCCCTACAAATATCGAAGGGTATACCAGACCGATGAGCAAACTAGAATGTAAACTTATAGCTAGTTATACATCCGTGATCACATATTTTACTTTACAGAAAGGCTTGGTGATTAGCTATTCAGATCTACAACAAGCAATACGGATGATTTTATCCATCGCTTTCTTTAGAAAGCAAGGAAGTTTCTCGGATTTCAGTATTTATTACTACACTATTTACAGAGGGTGAACAATGACACGCCATTATTCCACCGATCCTTATCGACAGGCATCTACCCAGTTAGCTAGCTACCTGGCTAAATTACTTAGCTAACTCATTGTTCCACATTCTGAAGAATACTCCAGCCGATAGTTGCTAGTTAGCAACTGATAAACAAAACAGCTACCTATATGTTAGTTTGCTACCCAATTAGGATAACGCCGCGTTATCCAAGAAAACGCTACACGATGTTCTGCATAACAACAAAACGCTAGCTAGCTGGTTAGCGATACATAAAATAGACACCGACATCTTAGGTGTTACAAGACAGCTTGCTAGTTTTTTTGGTTTTTTTTACCATTTCAAAGCTGGCTAGCTAATCTTCAAATACAATTGAAGTTACCAAAAACACGTAACGCTTAATTATTAACGTAACTATATTCAAATATACATCTTAACCCACCCACAATCAGCCCTGCACCACGGCAACGCCAAGCGGTTTATTTTCATACTAGATCATGTGAATGGTTGTTGTTTTTTCCCAGAGGCCTGGTTTGGCCTCTCATAGCTAACTAGCCACCTAGCTAGCTACGTAAATCCTCGAACTCGACGTACCAGACTTACCCGCGGCCCGAAGCCTCTCAGTGGGCACAGCGCAACACAACCCTCAAAAAAAGAAAGGAATATATCCTATCCGCCAGTGGATTCCTCATAAGTTCGAGAGAATTTCAGTAATTCCAAACGGGTCAATTTTTCGTAAACATTTAATAATGACCATTTCGGGGGAAAAATGGTAATTACCTCAGGAGGTTTTGTTTGGAAAGAGGGAAAGGTTGCAAACGGTGCAGGTTCGTGTCTCTGGCTCCCTCTCCGTTCTCTTGCCCTCACAGCTCCAACGAGAAATAATATACTAACAACAATAATCCGGGTCGGGAGGGTTCGTTCTTCCTTCTTACTGCAAACATGTAGACTCGAAAGATGAGAACATTCCCTGGTCCGGTTCTTTCGCCGGTTATACGCCGACACCAGTGGAAATGGCTGTAAATTCCGACTGGATTTGAAGAACAATTAAGAGGAAAAAATCAGAGACTATTGACGCGGTGATAAAAGGACCTACTCAGACTGACTCCCTCTCTCGCAGAACAAAATGCCGACCGGAAGTACTGCTGCAGGAATGACTCCCTCCACCGGCGCCAAACCAACCAGCAACAACTTACTTACTTCCGTTGCCTGCTGCGCACAGTGCGCAGCCGTCCACCACTCTTCTCGTGCACAGGGAAGTTTTTGTGTATATGAAGTGTATAGTATACGTTGGTGGGTAGATGTTCTTTGATCACCTTGGATTGACCAAAACCCCCAAAATTAGCCTGTTTAAGGGACACTCTTATATCTGACAAAATATAAATCCAAAAGCCTGTATTAAGGATGCCGGAAGGACATAGTCCTATTTCAGATCCTTTCCACATAAACAAAAATATAGTTTGTTTAAAAGTTGTAATTTCATAATACAACCCAACAAAATCATGTCCCAAATATAAAAAAACTAAATTTTGTAGGCTACATAAATGGTTACTTTTCCTTCCAAGTTAACCATCCTTTCTATGGTCTTTTTCCAAATTTCATCCATTGTTCTGTGTCAGGGTGGAGTCAAACTCTGGTCAGACAACTGGTCCTAACTGGACATTCATCCATTACAAACTTGGGTTAAACTGGTGTCAGTGCGAAAGAGTCTGATGCAACCAGGGAGCCTTTTTTGTGTGTGCAAGGTTCAAGCACTCACATGCCCAAAATGTCATGGCAACATAATTTGCAAATAAATGCCCTTTCTGAAGTACGTAATGTTCTCAAACATTGTTTTCTATTGTTTCTATCATTGTAATTGATTATGTCATAATATAACTTAATTTAAAAGGACTGGGCTTCACAACGAAACTGGTTACCCCTTGGCTTTGACTACTGAGATGTGCTGTGTGTTTATCGAGAGGTGTTTTGCGCACTGCTCATTAGAAAACAAAATGCATGCAGTTGGAAATACTTCTGTATTCTGATATTTATTTCCTTCTAATGCATCGTATTTATACATATGTCTAAAATGTAACTAAATGTATCATTTCTGGCTTAGTTTTATGTCTTAGTCAGAGCTATTAACTAGAGTAAATGTGACATAATAAACCCTACATTACAATGATACAATGAACTTATGTCAAAATAGGTTTAAGGTTGACAATGTCTGAAGTGGCTGTTCGCTGTTTTCGGTCGGGGGCCTTCTTTCAGAACCACACACAGAAGGACATACACTGCTAGAGTAGCTGAGGGTTTTTGTGACAGAGAACAGCTGGAATGACCCCCGCCTCCTTCCAGTGAATAGAGAAGCGCGTCACCAGCGCAGCTCGTGCAGCTCGGGAGAAAGACGGCGAAATGCGATTAGGCTTCTGGACATACTGTGAACCGCGCTGCTGTCCATCACGGTGCATATCGCGGTGCCGCACAGTCTCGACATTGCGCCCGTTTCTTGTGACTTGGCTGCCCGTCGCCACACAGCCGGGGTTCACGGACCGCACCTTCGCGCACGTCACGACCTTCACCCAGCAAGAACGAAAGATATTCCTAACGTTACTCAGATGCGATGAAACGTCACGATAAAGTTATGGGGTGCCGGAATGCAGTCTCACTAAATAATCGTTTGTTCACCGTTTGTGTAAAATACGATTTATTTAAAAAATTTAGAAGAAATGTGTATTTCATATTACTTGACTTGCATTTTTATATATTAAAAATGTTTTATTCTGTAATTCGGTATGTCATTTTTCTGTAATTTGGTCTGTAAAGTGTAAAACAAAGAGACGAAAATACATTGACTAAAATATTTAACAGATATTTTAAAATAAGAGAACTACAGTGATATATAAGAATTATTAAGTATATCTGCCTCACTCCAAACTCGATTTCAGATTCTCAATTCGCGTAATGCACGACCACTACTCTGCCCTCTTGTGGAGAGAAAGAAGTAAAATATTATTAATGTGTATGAATAATACCATAGCTACCAATTCCATGTAACCAAAGCAGATTTAACAAAGGATTTTAAAAAGTTCAAATGGCCGTGCTTGTAAGCAAACATCTTTCGTATCATCATGCGCGAATGATCTCCCCAGCAATCCTTATTAAAACGCTAGAATATTCCTTATTCTTTGACAGTGGGAAGCAATTAGTGAATTAAGAATCTTTCAAATGTGATTACAAAACATGCATTTTCCTCATAATAAATTCTGGTTTGCAGATATTACGCCAGAAAAGTGAGAGGAACATGTCCCCCCACGCAAAACACCTCACCCCAGTTCCAATAGACATTATGCCACTGGGTACGGGCGCTGATGTGGCGAGCCCCTGTATTTTCAAAATTAAAAAAAATATTATTAATTGGTTAAAAAATCCACAAGATGGGACATTGTTGTGCAAAAACAATTCCACATTCAAAAACTAGTACTAGGCTAGTTTTTGTGGCAAAGTTCAAAACAAAATTAAATTGACAGATTTTTAAACTTCATTATTTTTTTCTGTTGGCATATTTGTTTTTTGATATTATAAGCAAGCAACCTAGGCTTGCTGAACATTCCCAGAAGTAAATGTGGTTACTATTGGTCTGAAAGTTTAGGTGGTTTTTTCTTTTTACAGTCTCATCTTGCTAGCCCAAAAGTATTGATGTGCAGCGAATATTCGTATCTTCGGATACCATAAGTCCAGCAAGATAAATTCCTGTACCTAGTTATTGTTTTAACTTTGTGCCACTTTATGCAAGTTCACCTCTAGTGCATGAAAAAGAGTTGCTTGCATTGTGTTTATGGTGTTGCTTATGACGGGTTTTTTTTTTGGGGGGGGGGGGGGGTGGGGTGTTATGGTTTTGTTGTCATTATTTTAACAGGGAGATTTCTTTTGTCACATGATGTATGAATGTTGGGGAAACCTGTGCTCCCTCTAGTGACGACAATATGTTATGCAATTTGAACATCTTACCCTGAGTGTCAGCAATTGTGAGTCAGAGCACCTTGGAAACACTGGAAACATGAGCGTGTCCGCTTTCATCATGACAATCCTGAGCAAAATTAGTGTGCAGAATGATACCGGTAGTAGTAATTGCACACAGGGACCTGGCTGGCAGCTGTAATGTTGACGATGGTGCTTTATCTTAAATTCTCCTGTCCGTACAATTAGTAAAACGGTATGACCACTCCTCAAAGTCCACATTCGAAACTGGATCAAAAAAAAGAAGTTAAATAAGAACATTTTACAAATATAATATATTGCTTGATTTTGGATTTTAAAAAATGTGGACACTCTTCACCTCTCTACCCTCCTCTGGTGTTAAAAATGTGGAGACTCTTCACCTCTCCATCCTCCTCTGGCTTTAAAAATGTGGACACTCTTCACCTCTCTAGCCTCCTCTGGTGTTAAAAATGTGGAGACTCTTCACCTCTCCATCCTCCTCTGGTGTAAAAAATGTGGAGACTCTTCACCTCTCCATCCTCTTCACCTCTCCATCCTCCTCTGGTGTTAAAAATGTGGAGACTCTTCACCTCTCCATC
>JAOVYW010000622.1:0-10467 GCA_025775045.1 Hiodon tergisus | reverse complement strand
TTTCTAATTTTCCTTTGTGGACTTAACTGCAGTGTCAGTGTCTGGGTTGCGTGTGGTTATGGAACTTCAGATGACTGTGGTAGGTGAATGATTTTATTTTCTAATTTTCCTTTGTGGACTTAACTGCAGTGTCAGTGTCTGGGTTGCGTGTGGTTATGGAACTTCAGATGACTGGTAGGTGAATGATTTTATTTTCAAATTTTCCATGGAGGACTTAACTGCAGTGTCAGTGTCTGGGTTGCTTGTGGTTATCGAACTTCAGATGCTGTTTCGTTTTCACGTGCATTTATTGACATTGAATTTTCCAATATTCGCTGCTGGGTGCTGGACCATTCATGCAGTATTCATTTTTTGTTTGATTTCTTTGGTTGACTTCACAACCCTAGTTAGCAAGTACAGGGAAATTCATGAGAAATTCATGTACGAGAGATGCTCAGGAAAAGAGCTAGAAATGAGGAAAGTGCCTGGGAAATATGTGTGTGTTAACAGATATGAGATGTTCACAGGTAAGTTTAGATTATTTCTTATCGCAAAAATTGCTTCATTATATATTTCCCTGCTTTACAGCCTTTTCCTGGAATGAATGAATTAAATGTGGTATAACTGTATATAGAGTGTGAATTTAAGATGTTATCCTGATTGTCAACCATGGGTTTTTCACATGGAATAATAAGATGGCTCAATATCAGTTATCATATAATTTCATACTTTGGTGTGTTGGAATCAGTTCGCTTACTGCAGTTATGTACGCACCAGGGAGGGGGGGCAAGATATTCAGCCTATAATGTTTATGCATAAAATGCACATCAAAATACCAACAACGGGGGGTAAAACTGCATTTTCCGTGCAGTTTACACGTCTTGATGGTAGAACCAGAACAGATTGGTCCTAATTTCAGCTGGCTGCCGTCCAGAGATCTCTTTCTTCTCTCCTGTGCAGCTGTCGCCAGGAAGAGCCATTACAACGGATTTGTTGTCAGAGAGGTGAAGCCCTGCCTTCATCCATGGAAAAACAAGGCAACAGGGTTGCCAGTTTTGTTGGCAAGCTATTCAAACATTTTCAGGCGTGATCTCCCCCCCCCAGAAAAAGTGTCTTTAATGAGCAGTATGTAATATACAGGGAGCACCCTGACTGCCAATGGGTTATGTCCCAGAAACGCATATGCATACAAACTTATCTATTTAGTCTTTAGTAATGCATAAAAGCGGACTTGAAACAGGTGATAGCAGCTGTTTAGTCACATCCATGTGACTGACCTTTTGTACATACCGTATTATCCTTCCCTAATAATGTTTGTTTGGTACCTTCAGATCCAAAAGTTTTAACATTGGGGATATTGTGATTAAGCATTTCATCAAACAAATTCAACCAACCTGTACTTATTTGTACCTACCTGTAACCTAGTACTATTTTTTTGTGTACATTTCTGCACTGGATTTTGATACCATATTTAAAATAACTAAAACAATGTATTGTATTTTTATAGCAGAGGTTATCAATATACTGTTTGGGATATTTTAATAAACCCTGAAAGAAAAGGCCAAATTACATCAATTAGGACAATAACTAGTTAACTGAAGTGATTAACTGCTTGACTAGAACAAAAACAAAACCTGCACACATATTGGGGACTGCAAGGACCAGGATTGAGAGCCACTGAGTTACGCGAGACGTAGATTTGTCGAACTAACAGTTATGCAGAGTGGATTATATAGCTTACAGTCTAACAATTACCCCATTTATGCAGTCAGGAGTTTACTAAAGGTTACATGCTCAGAATTACAACAGCAGTGCCCATGGCCTTTTACTGAGACACCACACTGCTACAGATTTGATACAGAGAAACACAACCTAAAACACTACTAATTTAATCAGTTTAATCATATTATTAACCGGAGGTACAGTTTTGTGAAATAAAAAGAACGGTTGTATTTAGCCTGTTGAGAATTAGAGGGTAGGTAAGGTCCAGCTTGCTCGTTCAGAATATAATGCTAACAGTCTCGTCTCTATTGTTGATGGAGTAATGGTGGTAATTCGACTTTTTAATTGAATTATTATTCTAGCTTTTCATTTAGCTCTTCATAGTTTGTTTTATTGCAAAAACAGTGATTACAGAGTAGAAATGGTACATTTTACTGTTATAACGTGAATATTGGCTGAAGACTAAAGCCAGAAACAAGTCCTTAAACTGCGCAAACAAGCTGCCTGAGATTCTTGCCGTCATGACGGTCAATTGACAGATTTGTTACGCTAACAAACTATTTAAAGTTTGATATTTGGTGTTAGTCTTACTTGATCATTCATATCTCTGAAAAAAATGCCCCCTTGAGAAAAGGGACATTTGTAGAATGAATAGCCTTGGGTTCCCTGTAGAGTTCCTATAAAAATGTAATGGCACTCTCATTCCTATTTCTGCAAACCTTTTAGAGGTAAAAAAAATAAAAATAAATTGGTAAATAAAATTTTAAAAGTTAATGTCTTCAGGGCTTCAGTAATTATTTTCTTTGTTTTCATTCTATTCAGTAGATCTCAATTAATATTACGTTCCCATTTTTAATGATGAATGGATGGCTGGTAACATGTTTATCGGTATTTTTTTAAACCTGATAAAATTTTATATTTTTAATATTAAAATATATGAATTGTATATATGTATATATGTGAATTGTTTGTGTGTCTATACAATTTTATACACGAATGTAGCCAGTAATTTTCAAACGTCAGACAGGGTTGTTTCATATCTCAACATTCTGTCTTCAGGACCGGCTGCTTTTGAATGGTTCTTGTCGAGGAAAGAGATGTTTTTTTCCCCGTGGGGAAAGGGTGACAACATGCAGTTAAATTGGTTGCCAGAGAAACCAGTAAAAGTGGTTGCCTTAGTTACAACAGGTCAAAAGGAAGGTACAGCCATCAGGGTGCTGCTGTTACCTTTGAGGAAACACAGTACTGCAATAAATTGTGATGATAAATTAAACACATCTGTGTATTGTTGGTAGTTCACAAATAAGCAAATAATATATATGACATATATTTTATTCTGTGGATGCAATCTTTGTGAATCAGATGTCAGACGTAAGTGGGACCACAGCTCTACTTATAAGAATTGGTGTAAGGTGAGTGAGAGATATGTAAATAAAATGTCTATTGAGTACAGTCTTACTGATTTGTTTACGAGAATTAGTGATGATGTTTTTGAGCAGTGCAAGATTTTTTTTAATGTTCCCTTCCATATGCCTTTATCTGAAGCACAGATTTTAAAAATCCCAGCAGTTGTTTCTAGTCACTCAGGTGGAAGGCTAGATCTCTGATCTATAGACAACTTAGTGTTCTCTGTTACATTTTCTGAATCATTCTATGTCAAACTTGTTCATGTGTACTTGTTCACATTTTATTTTCTATCGTGACACGGTTCAGAGGTTGAACAATCCAATAAAGGTAAAAATGTTAAATAAAAAGCTGATATCAAATCTAATTGCCAGCAGACTCAATGTATGTTCATGTACCAGCGGCCTAAGAATATAGGCGGAAGTGGAACCTACATGGTGGATAGAAATTTCACCAGAGTAGGTTAGGTCATGTCTCCATTTCATGGAGAAATGAAAAACAAAAAGATCAAAGCGAGTTATCTTTAGGGATGAGCAGTAAAGCATGATGAAATGAGTGATTAACTATTGATTGAAATAGAAAAAGCCAATAAAGTAGAATAAGACCCCATTCATTCATCATGGGCCACCCCTGGGCTGCCTCAAACATGCGTTCAAAGTTGGGATTTGAGGAGGCCTAAGTTCTTTCACATTTGTGGTGGAAAATGAGGCATCAATAGTGAAATGCATGTAGGGAATTAAAAGAAAGATAAAAGAAATGTTAAATTGAGCTATACATACAGATGTGTATCGTACATTTGTATCATGGCTTAATACTTTTTTAAATTTTAGAAAAATCTGAACTTGTAATGCCTCAATTTATCCATTATTTTGTGCTAGAAAGTGCAACATGTGATTTGCAGTCATCACAATAGCGTTCGAAAAGGTATTCGCTGATTTATATTGAGATGTTACTGCAATTGAACGTAGCTATTCGTGACTTTATATTGTTACATGTTATTGTTTAATTTTGAACTGAATGATAAGACTGACTGTGACAATTTCTGCTGTGCTGAGGCAAGTTTTATATAGGGGTAGAAAAAGGGTCGTGTAGGTATTATATAGGAAAGATATATTTTATTTAACTGTAACTTCTGAGTTGTTGATCCATCATCTGCATCCAAAGCTACATATAAATGACTGCTGATTTAGATCTGCCCTCACCTTAAAAGTAAAGGTAGTGGTGACTGAGTTCCGAACACAGAGAGACTGCCTTACAGAGAAAATGTGTGGGGCAATTATAGAGCCGTTAATGCCAGTTTTGGACAGTGTATCCATGAAGTCGTGGACCGCTTCAAGCAAGAACTTGTCTTGTAACCATGTTTATTGAAATTTTACCTTTAGTTTTGTAACCACAGTGTAAATTATTTATCCCTGTTTATACCTTTTTTATACCCAAATTACTTTAGGTCACATCACATAGCCAGCCTCAATCTTTACCTGACCCAGGGCCTTTATTTCAGTGTTTTCAGCGAGATAAAGCAGCTTCTGTGTATCCTAAACAGCAAGTGTGAACAGATTAACTGACGGTTAAAAATAAGTAAATAAGTAAAACTAGAAAGGGGATGGGGTAAACTACAAATTTCTCAAACTTTTATTCCTAAATTTTTAATTTATATCTAGATTTAAATTTGCTACGCAGCTTAAGTAATTTGTGAATAATTATTTGGAAATTACAGTACCAAAAGAAAAATATATTATGTATAACAATGATTATTTCTTAAATGTAAGTTGAAATGTGTGTCTATCTTTATTATATATTTATTTATTTGGGGTTTAGATAGCAGAGGTAACTTTTAAATTAATTATCAGCATTTCAAATCCAAATTACTTCTAACTACATGCAGATAAAATAAATAGAACACAAATTATACTGGTGTTTTTCACTTCTTCTGTGATAGGACAAAATAACAACCAATTATGGCCATTCTTTCACCCCCACTACTGCTTCCAGGAATGTAATTACATTAAGTAAACAAAACTGTTATCTGCATTTTTGCATCTTGCTCCCTCTTGAATGAGGCAAAATGCAATGTTTGTTGCTTTATTTTCCTAAATTTAACATGCTATCGCTAATCTTCGTACTTGAGGCGAAATAAAAGAATAGCAGTTAACCGATTAGACAGAAACAGTCTTTGCAATTCTTGACATAAAGTTGTTGGTATAAATGAGGAAAATAGAGGAGGGTTTTTTAGAGCTATTTCCAGTTTCTTTGTAATATTGTTTGGGGAAAATAGGGTTTCAATGACATTTTGAAAAATGTAATGGAGTAATGGGCATTCTATTTTTTTTATGTTTAGTATAACGGAAGTATTCCTTTTACTTTTTAAATATTATACATCAATGTGCTCTAGCCAGACATTTACTTTAACTGCTGTTACAGGATCATTTTTGCATTGTGTAAGTTAAGGAAACGCGTGTGAACTGATGTACCCATACCTGAGATCAATTTTGAGGTACATGGGGATCTTACCAGCACCAGTTCCGGGACATTCTGTTGTTTAACATCATTGTCTAAATATCTCCAGAACTGGAAGCCCCACTAACTTGGTTGAGGGCTTAAATTGAAGAGGACATGTTTCATTAATAGCAAATAATATGCTCGAATTTGTGATATTTGGTGATATTGTAAATTCCTTGAAACCTGAAAAACAATAAGATATTTGGCATAGATAAAGGTTTTTATTTTCCTACTACGGAATATATTTGGCCATTTAACTTTTTTTCTATTGTAGAAGTGCAATATGTATTGTAACAGGTGGAAACACGGAGGCAATGGGCACACAGAAACCAGTTGTAGTAAGTAGTAACATGGGTTACCTCGGCCAGAGACAGACTGTCCTTTAGTGAGATTATAATGTACCTTTACATTCACAATTTCCCTGCCTGACAACATGTTTGCACAGTATTGTGTGTGTGTGTAGTCACTGGTCTCCTGTATACGTGCTTTGAGTACTTTATGAGGATCCTACTGAACCAGGCTGGCTGTGCAGCATGTGACTGGGCTGCTGGTCTTGTTGCTTCTTCGACAGTGGGTACTGTTCTACTACTTCTACTCACACGTCCATGCTTTTATTCAACTCGTTTTACTCCTGTGTAGTTAACTAAACCAGCACGTCTCGCTTATGTCCCGACAGAGGAGAAGCCCGACTGCTCCAAGGCTCGCTGCGAGGTCCAGTTCTCGCCCCGCTGTCCAGAGGACTCTGTGTTAATAGAGGGGTATGCACCTCCCGGGGAATGTTGCCCGTTGCCCAGCCGCTGTGTCTGCAGCCCAGCCGGTTGCCTGCGCAAGGTGTGCCAGCCCGGCTCTCTCAACATCCTTGTGTCCAAGGGCTCCGGGAAGCCTGGTGAATGCTGTGACCTCTACGAATGCAAGCCAGGTACATGGAGGGAGAAATGCGGGGAATTGTTCTGGTCGTGCTCATCGCGTAAGCTGAGTGAACAAATTGAGCGTATATAGAAGACAGACGGAACATCAATCTGCTTGATCTTCGTAATATAGATGTTAGTCCCTCTTTTTCCTGTATTTGCAATATTAAGGGAGGGAGAGGGAACTTTTTCATTGCGTTGTTTGTCAGTAGGAAGCGTTCTATTAAAACCGTCTGTATTTGCAGAATATTAAAATAGCCTGAAATGCAGGATTGCATTTGTTTTGAGAGCTTGAGTAAGGACTAAGTAATGTTTACTTTATAAAATCTGAAGTATATTGCATGCTTATATATTAAGCTATTGTACATAACTATACATCCTTATTTTATTATTTCAAATTCCTGATTTGTCTTTTTCTTCCTCTGCAGTTTTCAGTGTAGATTGTAGTACAGTGGAGTGTCCACCTGTTCAGCAGGTACAGTGCCCTTCCGATAGCTATGAGACCCAGGTACGCCTTACAGCAGATGGCTGCTGTACTCTACCAACCAGGTACGACAATCGCAAGACTTCAGGAAAACCCTGCACTACATTTTCTTCTACACATTTTTACTGTCTTGAATGGCATCTTATGGACTGATGAACATCTCTCTTGTACTCTATAATATCCTTAGCAAACATTACAGCAGTACAGTGTTTTGGAGTTGTGGGCTAGCTGTGTTTGTAATTAGCCTTGCTGAAATGTCTCACAAATCACTTCCCTGCCAGGCTAATCTTGAGTGATCCCCTGAAGAAGATCCAATGCTTTGTTGAAAGAAAGCCTTGAAAATTGGTTAGCAATTAAAGGTGGTATTATCTCCTTGGTTGCTCCATCAGTCGCCATTTTCCACTTGTTCTACTTTTAAAAAGCCATAACATTAGTTAAGTTAAGGTAATGCAATGTGATCTAATCAGCTTAAGTTACCCATGTGCAGGATCCTGCCACTGCAATCTATAGCACAAACAACCCCATCACAAACAAAATCTAACAATCAACTATCAGAGACTCCTTGTAGAATCCTACCTACTACAAATCTAAATCTGATTGGAAGATTTTACTGTGATTCTGCCCATATAGTTTAATCAGAAACCCTTCAGAAAAGCCACAGAAGGGGCACAGGAGAAATAGAAATATCCCTTCTCTGTGAAAAAGCCAATCATTTTTTTGATTGGTTAGGCACACTCGCTCATTGACAGTTAACCCCTTAACTACACATGTGACATTGGTTTATCCATAATATTACTTATGTTTTTTTTCTTCTTTCTTTTCTTTTAAGAACCAACCCCTCAGAAGGGTTAGAAGTGGCTGACTACATACCACTTATAAATTGTAGTAAACGTCTCTGAATGTTCTTGTTTTTATTTGCTAAATTGTATCTGCTGTTTTGATGCAATTTTTACTATACCAAAATCCCCCAAAAAGTTTCATGTGTTCCAAAGTAGCAGAAATGAATAACTGGGTGGGAATTGTGTGTCAAGGATCGGTATGAGGGATTACGCTGTTCCTTTCCAAATAGTAAGCGTCTCCACACATAAGGAAGGATAGAAAATCGCTGTAATCGTTTAAAGGCATATTCCCTTATCTTTTTAAATCGGGTCAATACAATGTTCATGGTTTATGGTGTGTACCCCTGTCCTCCCTCACCTCCTCCAGATGCGAATGTTTACCTGGCCTGTGTAGCTTTCCTCACTGCGCCACAGGAAGCTCTGCCCGTGTTATCTCAAGGGGTGACGGGTCCCCAGGGAGATGCTGTGATTCGTTCGAATGTGTCAATGGTAAGACCATGTTTGTTATACATTATACATATGAGTCAATTTTCCAAGACAATTTTAAATGTATTTTTTAAATTGAAAAAAATTAAAAGAAAAAAAGGTTATTTCCAAGACCCAATTTTGCTTTTAGATAGAAATTATTGGCGTTGTTATGCATAAGTTTAACGTGGATAACTTCTGTGGATTGAATTGTTATTCCTGAAATTGGTAGTTAACATTTAGTTTGTTCTGAGAATTCTCACAAAAATAATGTCATATTTAGAATTTCACTCAAATTACACCTATTCACTCGTGTGGTTTCAGCTGATGGCTTATTTACTAATATAAATGTTTGATGCTATCATTGGTCCTTTATTGGTCTTAGTTTAATAAATGAATATTCTCTTGAAAATGACTGTAGGAGAGAATATTTTCCAATATTATGGTAAGGGCACTTTTAATAATTATGGCCAAGGAGGAAGAAGAAGGGACAAAAAATAAATGCAAAAAACAAGCGTAGAGGGAGTATGAAGATTAATACTCAAGGTTATGGAGGTTTCAAAGAGATGGGGGGATTAATAGGCACTACTGAGCAGAAGGAAGAAGCCTAAGAATACCTGCAGTACAAACAATGATTTTCTTATTAGAAAAACCTCCATGTCGGTTTACCAAGGGTTATTATGCTATGAGTTGCCCATTATATGATGAAAGCCTGAAAACGTAATGTGGAAATCATTTATATTTTGGAGAGGGAAAAAAAAACCCCATAAAAAAACGAATCCCCGTGCCTAACCAAATGAATATCTATGCCTGTTTCTTTACATCTGAGATCATTTTAAAATGGCTGATGTACTGGATAGTCTTACTGGTTTACTGGGTATGGTAATTATTATTTGTTTGAATATGTAAATATGTAAGTTTTCCCATGCATTTTCATATCACAACAACCTTAATATCTTGCATAATATATATATTTTTAATAAAGTCTTAATCTTACGATTGTTATTGGAAAAGTTTAACTTACAATAAGAAAACGATAAAAAGCATTTAATCGTAGAAGCCATTATCAAAGTAAATTGATTTATTTTAAAACTTTCCTGCTTTAAAAACAATGTGTTGCTTTAGAGTGGCAAGGGAAGCAGACGATTCCTCTTTATTATAGCCAAAATAAACATCAGCGCATTATGTGAAGCCAAATCGTCTGTCATTGTTTCATCTCACAAAAATGTCCTTTGTGTTTGGCATTTTCAGAAAAAAATAACGTGCAAAAGCTGTGCAAAAACATCAAAAGGACAGTAGGGGAATCTAAGCTGATTGAACATCTGGTCTCTGTGGCTTCTCTGCTCTGCTGGAGTTAGTGTAATGGAATTAATATGCTGAAGCAGAGGGTGAGATTAGGAATCAGGAATATTCAATACCATCACTCCACTGAAGGCGTAAACATATTCATAGATGAACACCAGCTGTTCAGCGTGCGGCAGTCACTCATCTCCATTGTTGCCGTCTGTGTTGTCCAACTTGAGCGCTTCAAGGCTCTCAAGAACACTAATGAATTAAATGAAAGCAATTAGTTTGGTCAGTAATGTCAAAGGCTGCAGTGATGCTGTTATTCAACACGTTTTCCCCAGTGTAACATAGACATGGTTTTATCTAGAGTTTTTGAAGGCTCAAATACAGTTTGGAGTAGGCGTAGGCGACTCTACATTTTACAGCCGCTGGCCCGTATTCCTTTGAGGCGGTAAAATAGAACCAAGTGCAGCCCAGGTTGTTCAGACACTGTGGCATTATCAGTCTTAAATCCATAAACCGTAGCTAGCTACCTTGTTGTATCAATCTCTCATACCATGGGAGCTATCAGCCAGTTAATCATATAGGCCGTTTTGAATTTGTGAATCATTGGGAGTTGAACTTTGTCTCAGATTTTGTGCAGGTCAGAGCATTAGTTAATAGCAGTAGGCAATGCCTGGTTGCTAAATTACAGAACAACATATCTATATGGGATATGGTGGGATTGAGAGGCTATGGATTTTCCAGGCTTTTTATTACATAGTAGAGGTCATCATCATACATAGTAATGTATTGATTTATCCAAGAAATGCTTTCCTTCTTTTTCAGTAATTAAATTCAGCAGCGATTCCAGATTTGACTTCATTTATTTTTGTTTTGT
>JAOVYW010000621.1:0-17303 GCA_025775045.1 Hiodon tergisus | reverse complement strand
AGTGGCGTGTTCTGGGCTGGAAAGTGCTGGAGGTAGGTGAATAGTGGCGTGTTCTGGGCTGGAAAGTGCTGGAGGTAGGTGAATCGGACAGTGGCGTGTTCTGGGCTGGGAAGTCCACTGGGGTACTCAGAGGAGGGCCAGTTGGAGTTCTTTGGGAGTCGATGAGAGAGGAGGTAAAGCATGGCTCACACCGATTTCAGATTGCGCTCTCTCATGTCCAGATCTGTTCTGAGATCAGCATACAGACCAATAAGGCCATCAGTACATGATCTGTTTTAGATCAGAAGTTCGAGGGACGCCACCCCTTAATGAGTTAACCTCTCATTGTCCACAGGGAAGGTAGGAGACCCTAGCGGGCTTTTCGATTCACATTAGACTGGACCTAAGTTTTTGTGTTTTTAAAGCATAAAACACCAAAGTTGAGCTTTCCCGAGGGTTGTATTTGACCTGGTGTCAAACTCATTCCCGCCTGGCTGTTCCTGCCCCATCGATTGCCTTCAGCAGCCATGTTTATTCAGTGTCATGACATCACTCACACCCCAACCCTCAGTGAATTCCGGTAACTTGACGTCAGGCTGAGGAATGAGAACAAGCGAGCATGTTCCTGTGCGTGAGCGTCAGTGTGAGTGCGAGTTTAATGTCTGTGAATTTTTGGTTCCTCTTTCTCATAATCTTAGCCGATATTATTAAAGGTCGACCTCTGCGATCGAAACAAAAGACAGAGATTAGGCTCTGAAGTCGCAAAAGCAATTTATTGGCTTGGGCTAGGCTTTGGCTGACGGTACTTGGGCAGTATAGCCACTCTTGATGTAACAGAAGTTGTTATAGCAAGAGCAGAGGAAGAGAGAAGTGACAGGAAAGAAGAAATCACCTATACCTAAGCTGGGTAAAGGTGTACATACAAAAATATTCAGACCCCTGACCAATTTTCTCGCATAGACTTAAATCTTGTTATTGCAGGGAAAGGTGGCTCTATCAAATATTAATATGTGGAGCTTGAATACGTGATATGTCGTACAAATATTTCCCAACATAGAGTTTTAAGCAAAAGTTTGGGCACCCCTCTGAGGCTGCATGATCATTTGCTCTGTCTTTTTAAGAAAAGATCGTAGTGATACGCCATTCGGGTTCTAGAGAAAGCTGGATGATGTGATGTTTTTCAGACTAAAATTCTTATTGTGGCAGTATTGAGTTGTATAAAATCAAATCAAATGTGAAAAATAGGCTGTGCACAGGTTTGGCCACCCTTTCAGTTGTGTTGATTTGAATACCTGTGGTCACTCAATGCTGACTGACTGAAACACAAAATAGATTTGATTGGCTCAATGAAAGTTAGACTGAAAACACATGTGCAACCAATCATGAAAAAGGATATTCAAGATAGCCAATTGCTATTTGTGCGTCTCTTTGATTCTCTACTGGAAAGTAGCAACATGGGAACCTCAAAAGAACTCCCAAATGAATTAAAAACTAGGATAATTCATGAATATGAATTAGGAGAAGAATACAAAACGTTATCACAAAGGTTTAAGGTCTCTGTCTCCACAGTCAGAAATATAGATATAAAATGGAGGAGCACAGGAACAGACCATGTGAAGGAAAGATCTGGTAGGCTGAGAAAAATATCTGAAAGGCAAAGAATGATTAGAATGGTCTCAGACAAACCACAGACCACCTCCCAAAGAGCTCCAAGAACATCTTACTGCTGATGGTGTCGTTGTAGATCGTTCCACAGTCCAGCGCTTTGCACAAGGAACAGCTCAATGGAAGTGTGATGCGGAAAAAGTCTTTTCTGCGTACTGCCAACAAGCAGAGTCGTTTGAGGTATGCAAAGGCTCATCTGGACAAGCCAGAATTATTTTGGAATAATGTGCTGTGGACAGATGAAACTAGGAGAGTTATTTGGTCACAACCAGAAGTGCTTTGTATGGCAGAAAAAGAACACAATGTTGCAGGAGAAGAACCTGCTACATCATGCTATGTGGCTGTGTGGCAAGCACAGGTACTGAAAAACTTCGTCAAAGTTGAGGGTCGCATGGATTCCATTCAGTATCAGCAGATTCTTAAGAACAATGTTCAAGGTTGAAGTTACGCCGGGGTTGGTTGTTTCAGCAGTACAATGATCCAAAGCATTGTTCCAAATCTACCAAGGAATTCATGCACAGACACAGATACAGTGTTCTACAATGGCCATCCCAGTTCCCAGACTTGAACATCATCGAAAATCTATGGAATGATTTGAAGCAGGCTGTCCTCGGAAACCATCAAACCTGACTGAACTGGAGATTTTGCAAGGAAGAAGGGTCCAAAATACCTGCAGCCAGAATTCAGGGACTTGTCAATAGCTATAAGAAGCGACTACAGGCGGTTATCTCAGCAAAAGGAGGCTCTGCTAAATATTGATGCGATGACTCCATTCAGGTGCCCACATTTTTGCACCTGTCTGTTTTTGTTATGACTCACATTGCGTGAAAGCCCAGCAGATTATAAACTAAAATTATTATCATTATCAGGGGTGCCCAAACTTTTGCATAAAACTGTAAAACTAATGTCACCATACAATCATTTTTTGTAATTCAGAGAATTGGTCAGGGGTCTAAATAATTTCAAGTGCACATGCACTCTGTCTTCTTTATTCAAAAACCAAAACCTCTCTTTTAACGTGACTTAAGCATTAGGGAATCCTTTCCCTGTTGGCAAACATAAAGACATAACGGAAACAGTGCAGTGGACGGGGTTAACGACACGCGTATCCTGCTGCCGTTTGCTGCAACGCACTGAACATCACAGCTGTGAAGTAGGCAAAACCGACGCTGCTTAATCACATGCCGGCAGGTGGTACAGAGGTCACAAACGTAACTTTGCCTCATATGGCTCCGTGTTGTACCTTTGGGAAAATGACTACAGGCCTTCGGATTAAGCAAATATCCTGGTGTAAAAAACGTGAAGGGTTTTTTTCATGCTCTGGAATCCATTTGCAGGCGCTTGCTGAAGTAATTCAGAGGCTCAGGATAAATGAATAAAATTGTATGTATTTTATACGGCAGAGGGAGAATAAGAGTTTCTGGTCACGCAGTTTTGCAACACTGGAAAGTAGAACAAGTCAACAGGCTGCCGGCAGTAGCTGAAGAGAGGACCATGTATTGGACCTTTGGAGGACGAGGTAGGGAATACACAGAGAAATTAAATACTTCCCCACCTCAGGCTATAATCACCAGCTCTGTGGTGGGATTTAAGCAACCGGGTAGGAACCAAACCCTACCGGGGGTGCTTTAATCAGCCTTTGACTGGAGTGTCAATATTGATATATAAGATATCATATGTATAATTTACAGTTATGTTAGTAGAATATCAATTATAGGTTTTATATAAAAATTGGAATACAAAAGAAAAGTTCGCCACTGACACCATGGCGTGTCCACTTTGAGGACGTGACCCTGAACGTGTGTGACCCTGATCCTTGACATGCCTGTTACCCTTTCTATAACCTTCTCAGCTGTAGTTATTGTCTGGTTTACAGCGGTCACATTTAGGGTTTAGCTACTCACTTTATAATGATGACTGTTTACAATGACAGCAATAGGTCACTCAGAGCCAAAATGGATCACGAAGAGCCATCTTTAAATTCTCTCCCCAGCATAGGATGCTAAAATGAGTGTCATGTAGATAAGTCTGGACATAGTAGTTTTTGATTGTTGTTATTATCTGTAAGCGTTAACCCCAATCCTCCACAACCCTCTTGTCATGAAAGGTAGCATACAATCCACTCACAGGACAGAGAACCTTTTGGACAGCCCAATTCTTTCTCTGCAAAGCGATACACCTCCTCGAGTTTGTGCGTGGTGGTAGGGAGTACGAGATGTATTTCTGCCTTGGAAACCAGTTACAACCATTTTCACTTTGCGAGTGTTTAGTGCCCTCTAGAGGTAGTGAACGCTCACTGTGAAATCACGGGGAAAGAGCAAGCTCTTTTTTCTTTGACGCCAAACAATTTAGCCGAACACTTTTGCGAGTCCCCTTAAAGGAGGAGGTGGGGGATAATAAAACCACTAAACAAACTCATGCATAAATACTCGTACTGGCAGAGTAAACATTTACACTGTCCTCCACGCTTCCATGTCTGGAACTCACCTGGGCGTAAAAGCGCGCCCACAGTTCACTGTCCCTCATCCCCTTTCGGCCGGGACCTGAGAAGCCACAGGGAAAGCCGGGGTCTGGGGCGGAGCTGGAGGGGGCAATAAACCCTCAGAGGAATGTGCAGAATGATTGCAGACTTCCCGAACTCTATTGCCCCATGCCAGTAACTAAGATATGGCACCCTGCGGAGCTGGAGACGGGGTGTGCCTGGGCAAGCTCTCCTGGCTCCTTTGGACTTAATTCTGCGCACTCTAACCCTGACTGCAAGAGGGCTTTTTATTTTTATTGGAGGGGGAAAACAAGAGAAATTCACTCTGGGGTTTAGATTATGGCCTTTCAAACAAGTTGTAGGCTGCCATTTTTAAATATCCACAACAATTTCAATAAGGATTTAATCAACATCAGTCTAATAAGGATTGATGCTTAGCGGCAGCAGCAGAAAAACCCACAGAACCAAATGGATAGGAGGCCAGTAGATCCAGAACCAACACTTTTGTAAGTGGTATTGGTACCCAGTAGGCCTAGGGACTCCATGAGGAGAGGACTATCTGCACCCTGAACACACCTCCAAATCCCGCAACGCAGGCTACTAACTATGTAGTATGACTGCAATCAACACGCGCTATTCTATTGTTCACCTAAGCTAAAAAAAAATGGGCGATTTGATTACCCTTTTTGGGTTATTCAGGCAAACTGGGTGAATTCTGGGTTGGGATGTCCAATCTAATGCGAGCATTATGTCACGAGTATCGGGGGTCCAGAAGTCTGGTCGAGCACAACCGTCCGAATGATGACGGTTATAAGTATATAGGTCCGAATGAGGAGTCTGTTATTCATACCAAAGAGCATCCCCAGGAAGCTTGCCTCATTTCCACGGCAAGGGACACAGGCTCTTTGTTAGCTGTTCAGAGGAAGGCCTCAGACTCACCAGGCAGATGCATTTCAGCCTCTGCTTGGGAGCAAGAGATTCCTGCCATTGTGGAAAAGAGAATTATAATGCCAGACTCTCTCTCTCTCTCTCTCTCTCTCTCTCTCTCTCTCTCTCTCTCTCACTCTTCAATTACATTACCAGAGCAAGCCCAGGGTCACTAGCAGGTTTCAACTAATGCTGAAAAACAGGAAATTCTTTAGTGGCGCAAGAATTTTCTGAATGTTACTGTGCATGTATAATTAAATAGCCTCTTGGCTATTTATTTTTCAAAATAATGCATCGGATTATAAACAATGAAACGGAACATTAAATAAAGATGTGGCACTTTTAAACAAATTGAAAACATCGATGTGACAAATTACTAGGGATTGCTATGAAAGAAGGGTGGCCGAGTAAACAAATAAACCTCTACGTGCTTCTGTAGTTAGCTAATAAATTACAACGATTTAATAATTTACCCAACCAATTACATTTTAAAAGTACGATGTAAGACGAAAGTGACCGAGGCCCCTCGGCACAGACATTTTGGGCTGCAAGTTCTTTCAAACAATATTTGATAGTGTTAAGAACGAAAAAGATTCACCTAAAGACAATGACCTACTTTACGCAATAGACCACGGCTTTTCCGCAGAGATTAATTTCGTCTGTCCGATTAAGCAACTGACGTCTGCGCTCGCTGAGTCTTCTCTGCTGTCACATTGCTGGACTACAGCTATGCCACCATGGGCATCTCAGCACTTAATTTGATTAAACCATAGGTTGCACAATAGAATGAATTTGGTGCACCGCTTGTATTCTAAACTTCAGAGGCGCAGAATATTGGATATTGGTTATTATGGATGACAAGTGACATCTAGTCTTAGTAAAAAGTAATTTACAGTCTTAGTAAATTTGTGGAGAACTCTTGGAATCCACTTCAAACTACCCTGAAAATGTCCGGAGGTTGTTGAGAGGGAAAGGTATTTTAGTGGTGTCATACTTTACTCATTTGTCATACTTTGTATATTACATTACAGAGTGAAACCGTCATTAGTATTCCCAAGTTATTTTAGTACGAAAACTATCAAATGTCCCTGTAAAGTATTTCGAAAGGAACGTGCAGTTTTTTGCAAACCAAAAAATTATAAATCTGTGGACATTATGTTTAATTGACACCTCTCCCTGTGTTGTACTTTGGTTAAACAGCTCAAGACTTCTCATTTGTCATGAGCAACATGAAGCATCCGGCTACCAAAGTGCATTTTGTAAACATTGAACCGCTGAGTCTGTAACAATTGCCAGTGAATCGGCTAACTGACCGTCCAAGTGGGGTTTCCTAGAAATCATCGCATTTACGGTTTGCAGTTCTCTAGTCGGAGCACCTAAATATGGCGTGTTTTGACGTTAAATCGATAACGTCGCTTCAAGACCCAAGGGCAAGCATTACTGTAAACATGGAGTTTGGTCGGGGGTAAATTTTTCAGAGCTTGACTTCTAGCATGTCCTAGCCCGTTCGGCACGATTAACATTACACTACAGCCCTGAAATGTCTTCTTCTTAAAATGGCAAATATGATCACGGTAGCGCTTATGACAATGACCCACATAACTGCCATGTCGCATTGGTGACAGCGACAGTTAAGTTCATAACTTTATACTTCAAACTGATAGCAGTATCCATCCCTCCCGAGTAGTGCAATAAAATATTGCAGTCTGTCTTTGTCGTGCAACATCTGATAGTTGCACAGAAAAGTCAGCCCAACGGACATTTTAAACATACATTACTGTACGTATTGAAACCTTAAACCAATTTTTTTTTTTTTTGTGACTGTTTGCCAGTCATTTACACTTATTTGAGCGATGGTGCATATAATTAATCAACGCATCTAAAGTTGTTTTGCCGCAGAATTATCCGAACTAAGTCACATTCACTTTCATGTTGCATCCCAGAAGAAAACTCACCTGGACATTTCCCAGTTTCCAAATCCGGCTCACCACACGCAGTCATTCCAGAGTCCTCCATATTATGCGTAATCTTCACAAAATCTTCCCTTGTCAGATCGAACATGTAAAAACCTCCCCGTTTGTTTTCCTTGTATGTGTCAAGTGAGATTTTTCAACAGGCTATGGGCTATTTTGTCTTACTCTTAAAGGTAAATCAGTAGGCTACCTAAAACACTTAAGGAGACCGCCACAGCCCTTCTGCTCGGTATACTGGCCAACTCTTAGTATTGCAGTCGTGAAAGTCGTTTTTGTCGACGCAATTTGCAGCGTCTTTCGGGCCATCTCTTGACTGGAAAAGTCAGTCTCGTCACGTGTTTCTAAGGTAACCTCTTTCATGAAGTTTTGTCTCCCGCAATTGCACTGCTGCCATAAGTCACGTCCAATGCGTACCAGAACCGAGCGAAGTCCTTATCTTTACCCGCTTATCTCTGAACTTTAACGGACATAAGATCCGCCCCCTTTACTTGGTAAGCGCAGAGATTACCCTAAGTATTTCCGTGCTCGGTCCCAGCGGAAGTTTAGGTGGGAAGCTACGATACCAATAGTAGCAGCTGGTTCCATCTAAGAATATTGTGCATATAAGACGCCTGAGATCATAACGAGATCATTTAATATTCCATACCATACTGCATAAAAGGGTAATTTCTGTGTTGTATGGCTTTATGTAATAATAATATTTGTAAATTTTACTGTATATGTGAAGAATTTAATTAAATAACCCCTTAGAAAACAGACAAAGATGAGTCACAGAGGCTGAATAACAGTCCAGGGACAGCTTTATTTTATATTCAAACAGGTAAGTATTGCACTGTTTAAATTTAATAAGAAAAGAACATTCTAAAATCCAATGCAGTGTATTGCTGCACGTCTCGGATGCTAATTTATTTGTTTATGTATCGATTCATGTCTCTGTTCTTTAGTGGCCGCTCCAAGACCACCACAAACAGAGTTGTCCAAAAAATCGCTTGTGCCAAAAATCAGGGATTCCTGTAAAGGTAATGTTGGGCCTCAAATTTAACAAGTTCTTTATTCTGTTCTCCCACCACGATGCAATTCTACGACCAAGCGGCGCAAAACTGTCGGGATTCACACGACTCCCTATTAGTGTTTATGTACCAGAAATATTCAACTTATTAAATAATATGTAAACAAACAAACAACCGCATAGTGACACATTCATTCCCCCTCTGATGTTGCACCAACATTTAAACTGTAGACAGTGTAGAAAACAATTTCTCCATTCACATCAGTTGCAGGGGCTATACCGTCAACCGAAAACATATCCAAGTTTTTAATAAACCTGTGAATGGATACAGTGTGAAAAACAGGCATATCATTATTTCCCGCAGTTACATACGTTTAGCTATTCTACGGTCTGTCGTACAAAGAGGAGAAAATGTATCTAATGTAAAGGGGAAAAACAGCCCGAGCCTGAAGAAAAGTCGAGATGCAATGGATGGCTAGTCACGCGTGTGGACAATGCAACTCCATCAACTAAGACTATTAATCAAAGGCCAATAAAACAACTCTAAGATTAGTTTCCGCTGAAGTTTTTGCTTCACTTTAAAATACTAATTACCACCGTAAAACCAAAGCAATTTAGTCTTTTAAATCTATTTTTAACCCAGGCCAATTGTATCAAAGAACACACCCTAATTCGCATTTATCCTGCAAGATAAAGCATTAAACATTTATTAGAAAACATTCACATTTCCGTTTTAAAATATTATTGGCATCTCTGACTATTTTTTTCATATGGCTTAAACTGCGATAGGCAAAATGTTAGCACAGCACAGAGAGTTGCCTCGCAAATAAATAAACCAAGCCAAAACAACACATTTTATAAACATTTCAGTTATGAGATTAACAAACAAAGAATCATATATATTTAAAAATAGTTTGGATGTCTTGGACAAAATAGTGGTCTAATTTAGGCCCACCGACCCTGTCCTTTTTTGACAAAACAACTAAACATTGGGTACTAAAAACAATAAATTTAATCAATCGTTCCAATTGAGGACATTCATCAACACAATTAAACGGTGCACGCTTGCCTGCGACAGGTGCATGGCGAATGTGCGTCACTGTGACGAGTCAAAGTTATCGCGCATCTATCCTAGTACCGGGAAGTGTGTCTGACGGCGCGAATGGTTCCTGAACAGCTTGCTGCAGTTCATTTAACCCAGAATAACTATGGCCTTTAAAAGGACGTCAGCAATGTGGTTTGAAGTGGGCACCAGATGTTTTAACGCCAAAGCCACCTCGCAGGTATGCCAGTTTTCCTTTAACTATCACAGTAAAGCTAACCGCGTTCGGTAATAGCGGCTATTCACCCAAACCTGTTTTTAATCTGGCCATTCCCAGGGTAGAGGGGTAATTGTAATATAATATGTCACCATAACATAGGCCTACTGTCTTTGTTTTTGTTTTTTTAATTTTCTATCCAAAAGATTCTGTAATACAAAGCATTATCGTGTTTCCCTTGTATCAGCCTGCTGATTTTTCTGCTAATTTTATTTGTAATTGAGCCATGCTTTGATAAAGGTCCAATGGCTTTATCCTTCCAAATAACTGTGAAAACCATACTTACTGCCGTCGTTGTAATGCATAGGTTAATATTTGTGCTTTTTAAAGAACGCTGAGTTGGATTTGGGGTCGGGCTCCAGAATGTGTTGCTTCTCGCAAGTGGGTTCTATTCGCATCAATACATAGAAGCATTGTGTGATATGGAATTTCTTTTTTGTTGAATTAAATATTGTTGAACGAGGTCAATTTGCGAGATGAATTGATGTACACAGATATTCCCGATCATCTTTCCATTAACATGCCGCTGGGTCCACCTTATTAAACCTAATGACGAAAATCTGAGTGAATCAAACGACACCTGCAAAGTTTCTGAGCGAGCACGCGGGCAAAGTCTTCCTTTCCGTCACGCCTGTAAATGTGGACATTAACAACAACAACGTTAAACAATCAGAAACCGCGGATCGATCGGATTCATATAGATGTCATAACCAGAATACTTAACTAAGGAAAAAAGTTGATGAAAGTAATGGGGGGGGGGTGCTCAATTCACTCCAATACCAAATCCTTTGGTTTGAACTCTGTCTCACTGGTCTATGTCCACCATTACTACATCAATCCTCTGTTTCTGAGTTTTAAAAAAATAATTAAGAACTGGCCTACCAACAAATCATCTCTTGAGTAAAAACAAATAAACCAAACAAAAATACAATAAATTATGCATACGTACTGAAAAACGTAATAAATAACTGGACTTGAGTTTGTCATCACATTGAAGGCTATTACTGTAATGCCAACAACATACTTTATGGTAATCCAAAAAAAAACAAACAAGGATTTACATGGCTATGAGTAAAAATTGTCTGGTTGGCGTTGGTCTATGGTCTATAACTCTAAATAAACATTTCCCCAACAGCCTACTGCAAACCTCCAGATGCAACAAAGGCAGCAACGAGCAAAGTAAAATAAACGGTAAAGATAAGGTAAAATGAGCAAAATCACATTCACCTTAATACACCATAACCTCAACATGGAAAAGGTAGCCCAATGAGGAGAAAATGTAACAACACAGACTGTTGCTTTTTTTAGCTGTGAATGTTCATTTTTTTATTAGCGTTGCTCCTGTCCGAACTGTTGTTCTGATGTTCGCAGTCAAAAGAGTAGCGTGCGATTCGTTTCAACTGTTGAGATTTCACATAAGAGCTGAGATGCATCTCCAGATAATAATTATAATTAAAAAAACCTAACAGACAATTCAACAAAATATACATAACTGCATTAGCGAATGAATAGTCATAATCGCAATTGAATAAACTTTTTTGCATTCCCACACATCTCTCTGGTCATTGCGGTGTTACCCCTTGATTACTCAGAGTAGAGCCTTTGCCCCATGTGACAATGCCCCACCAAGTGGGGGAAGGGGTGGAGCCTGTAGGGAGAGGGGAGGGGTCTCTGCATCGGGGCTACAGGCCAGGAGGCGGAGACTGGTGAGATAGACAGCTGAGAGGGACGCAGGGAGAACTGGCACTTCTGTTGCTGCTTCTGCCGGAACAGGAGGATGACCGGGCTTCAAGGGGAACCCTCAGAAAGTTAGGACTGCCGTGGGAGTTTGGGGGAGGGGGAGCGGGCCAAATGTAGGGCAGGCGATGGAAGAGGGATAGTTGAGAGAGGGGTGAAGAGGGGAGACAAGAGAAGAGAATGTAGATCCTCTGAATGAATGAGAATGTAGATCCGTATTCAGGTCACTCACAGAGAGAAAAAATAAAGTGGGACGGAGGTCAAAGATCCTCCAGTGCTGAAGTATTGTAGATCAGTGAAGTGTGTTAGGTAGGAGAAGACCTGTGTGACGCAAACACACACACACACACACACAGGTTTAGATAAGACTGACATCTCTACTCTCAGAGGAGGATACCACTATTGGGACTGGACAGAACTAAAACTGGCAGTGGGTTTAAGTAACCCACACTATCAATACGCCAGCAGTTGCGTGTTTGAAAATGATGATGTGAGGAGAGTTGGGGGGGGGGGGATACGCCAGATGGCCACGTCAACAGAAATTGCAGAAATGTGGCTGCATGTTAATTTCTGTGGGTTTCTACCGGACTGCATTGTGCTTTTACACACTGTCCGCTCTTCAACCCATAGGAGTAGTGCAGTGTTGCATGTAATATTGTGTGCTTGTGCGTTTGCATGTATTCGGTTCTTGGGAAAACAACGATGTTCACGTGTCTCCCCCCCCCCCTGTTATTTGTGCACGTGAGTACATGCATCTGCTGGTGATTGCGGGCAGGCGGGCGGGCGGAGACAGCCGTCCGAGATGCGGGTGCCCGCCTGCGCGCCTTTGGCACTGTGAGGGAGAGGTGGGCGCCTGGCCGGGACGGTACCTGTGGGCCAGAGGGGATCTCCCTCGCCTTAGTTGTGGGGAGAGTGGCGACAGTGAGGCAGCAGGCTGCTGACAATCTACGAGAGACTGACAAATTAGACAGATATACAGAGTGGTGACAGTCAGGGGTTAGTAAGACACCGGCAACACTAAGGACAACACTAAGGACAACACTGGGAACTGCAGGAGGAATGGCTTGTCAGAGAGAGCCGCTACAATGTGCGGTGTATATGTGTGTGTGTGTGTGTGTGTGTGTATATATATATTACTGCCAAAGAGTGCGTCAGTTGCAATCGTAGCATTGCTTTGTGCACCATGTGCCTTCTTTACAACTAAAATGAATGCTGAATTTAAATTATTCTAAATTGAGACAGCAGACAGTCTTATTAGTCGCACGTCGCCCTCTAGTGGTTTATTTTACGTTCGTCGGCTTTCGACTCGAGGCCAGAAGCTAAGAAACACGTGTTTATAAATCCCGATTTCAAAGCTCGGGAACTCCGTGGATACCTGCGTCGACACTATTTATAAAAATAATGTATTTTAAATGTTTTTTAAATTAACGTAATATTAGAATGTTAAATAGTAATAATAATAGTGTTAAATAACACTATCTTCTTGAATTGAGGCTCAATTTTTGCATGACTAATCATTAACTAATAATGTTATTATTGTTGGTTGTCTGTGACAGAGATTACACATTCACGTGTATGACCAAAAAGAAAGAAAAAGAAGAAAAAAAAGAAAAAACAAACCAATATAATACGTTTTTAAATACCATTTTGTGCACAGCCTACATTTGAGTTACTTCCAGCTATACCTGAAAGCTATGCTAACCCAGAAGGCGAAATACTCAAAAACAACAAACACTAAAATGTCACATTTACCCTGAAAGGATCGTAAATAAATTCAGCGATATGGCGAACACAAGCCGACTGACAAAGCATTCCTCATTCCATCCCATGAAGATGCTTAGACAGTAAAAGCACACGACAAAAAGACAACTTAAATCATCGGTCATATTTACAGGTTTACACAGCACTGATTCATAATTGCACACAAACGCGCGCAGACACACGTACGCATGCGCACAATCACCCTAAAACATTCAGCCGCAGTTGGAGGAATAAAACTCTGAACACGTATGGATTATGAACTGTATGGCATTACTAATATGACGTATAATTTATTTTGCATATAAAAGTAATACATTTAAGGACACTGACTTGTTGGTTTATGTTCATCCTAGGGCACCCATACCGTGTGTCAATGACAAATAGAGCAGTTCTATACAATGACAATCACATTTATATACGACAGAAACACTTAGCGAAATTAGTTAAGTTCAAGTTTAACAATCATTGCTGTATGGACCAAAGAGCATTTGACAAGGCTGAGGCCCTCTTGCTGCATAGCGAAATACACAGAAACGATACAAAAGCAAATGGCGGTGTGAACACCTGCATGGTGATTAAACGGTGCTATTTTATGGAGGGAATTGTCACTGTCGATAGTGCTATTGGGAAATCTATTAGATGGGGTATATCTGCATGTTTGGGTGTGTACATGCCCGGCACGTGTATGTGCAGGTGTGCATCAGCGTTAAGGTGGACATGTGGTGTCTGTCTGTGCGTGTGTGTCGTCGACCTCCCCCCCCCCCCTCCTCCGCGGGCCTGGGGCGTTTTGAGTGACACAGAGAGGAGGTCTCACTGGTTTCCTTCCTGCGCTGAACTGCGGCAGTTTCAAAGAGCTCAAGTCTCAACGCCAACAAATTACAAAAAAATAAAATAACTCTAAAGCAGCTTATTATCCCAAGTCAAAAAGTACCTCACCAACATTAAGAAAAAATTCAGAAACGCTAAGACCTTATCTTGTAGGAGCAGAAAATTTAACGAAGAATGCTGTCCAGTCTTCTCTCCCTCTCTGGCTCACACACTTCCTCTGTCAGTCAAATTTCAATAATAATAAATCACTGTAGATGTAGTACAATCCATACATATGAATTGGTTTAGGAAGAGGAGAGGTTCTTCGAACATTTTATATTTCTTTCTTTTTTTAAATTTCTGTTAAATATTGCATGTCATACAGAACTCGATAACTGTACGATTGCCGTTAATGACTAAATGTGCTTGCAGGATGGCATTTCATCTGTGATTGGGGGTTGAGTTAAAGCTGGGTAGTAGTTGTCTTTGAATAGTCAAGGGGTAATGATCGCTAAAGCGTTTCGGTGTGTAATCATTTCTTCTTGCTTACTACAATATTGTGCCTGCCGTTTGTACGCAAACCACTTTAAATGTCAGAAACACTCCATTTGTGCTACAGGAGGACTAGCAACGATGATTACCATAACTTATGGGACGTAATAACTGAAAAGGGTGCCCTTTGCTTTATGCTGATGGACTCTTTAAACTGAAATGTTCCAGCATATAGCATTTAGTAGTAAGCTGTGAAGGGGGCTTCTGTCAAATGCTTTTTTGTCCAATTAACACTTAACGGTACATCTTAACAATAAAATTAATGTTAAACCAAGCCACAGAATATTCCAGCCACATTGGTGATCTGCGAAAGTTTATGCTTAAGTGCAGTTATATGTAAATGCATTGGCTGTGTTTAGGAAAAACATTCTGGATACAATGGCAAATACATAAATAACTAAATAACAAAACAGCCAACTGAAGAGGTTACAGCTTTCCTCAATTACACCCATCAAGCTGCATCCAAAACTCTTGGCTGCATCTCTTTCCCAGATGCTAGCATGGTAAGTGGCTTATTGTTTATTTTCCCTGGGATTTAGCCAAAGTCTGTACATGTTGTATAACACTGTTTGATGAAAAACACAATTAAAGGAGTTGGCTTTACATGTGTTGAGTGTTGCAGGGTTGTGTGCACCTACTTCCTGAGCTTGCAAAATTGCTACCTGATATGACCTCAAAAACAACCGGATTCACGCGACAAAACACCTGATTGATCGATGTTGAAGTCCATTGTGTACCGTCTTAAATTACTAGTTGCCACAAGGTGGCACTCTACACACGAAAACCGTGCATTATTTTTAATAAGCACTGCAAACTTTGATTTACACAAAGGTAATGATTAACAACAGAAGAAATAAATCTAAAATAATTCTAGTAACACAGCTAGTGACAAACACTTCAAGTGTATTGCTCTCGTACTGTAAAGGCAACAGTATAAGTAAATCTTTTCCTGACTACATTGTGTACTTTTAAAAACGTGTGAAAATCTGTCAGTTGAATATGAAAGCAGCATTTAAAAAAAACATCTCGGGATTCCACTCAGGGGTGGCGGGAAGTTACTTATGCGGTGATCCTCTGCACCTGTAGTCAATATCAAAATCAGATCTCAGGTGGAGTCTGGGAATCTCTCATTTGGGTGCTAAGAAGCAGTCCAAATTATGATTTATTACCAGAATATATTACTTCTGGGGTAATATTGGTAGGGTAATTTACAAGGGTAATTTATCCCAGTCTGGCTGGAATAAAGCACACATCTCCCAAAACAAGACACACCTCACCAATAGTCTTCTTTTGCTAAATGGCCTTTTATTACAAAAAAAAAAAACCTTGTCTTTATGTTCCATCTGGAGTCACAGAACGGTTGTTTTAACGAACACACTCGACATACAGGTGTATTCTTTCCTCCTCTCACTGCTCATATGGAAAAGAAGCAAGGCAAGTCAAACCCGACACAAACCCACACTGGCCTTTCAAACCGGGTTTACTGCCGGCCAATCAGCGGTGACTACGAGAAGGCGTGGTCTCTTGTGCTCCTTCCCGATATCAGTCCCTGAGCAGTCTCTGTCTGCACGTTGAGAAACCAGTCAGTTCTCCTCTCTGTGTCACCTGCCCGCACTGCACTTCCTGCCCAGCGTCAGCGATAAGGATGCTGGGAACTGTAGGCACGGGGGGTGGAGGCGCTGGGCGTGATGGGAGGGGTAACTAGGGCGGCAGAGCGTGTCATGTCTGTGAGGGTTCGAGTCCTGCCCGTCAAGTACCTTGCCCCCAAGACGGGCGAGCGGTAGGGTGAGGTGGGGGCGGAGCTCGGAGTGCGGAGGAGGCGTGACTCGGCAGCTGCGAGGTGGGCTAGTTCGGAGGCACGCGCCATGGGGTGGTAGTCTAAACTCAAGGTGTGGGTGTCTACACTGAACGTGTGAACACCCAGGCTCCACTGGGGGTAACTGACGTGGTAGGGCTGGGCCAGGGGCATCCAGGCAGGGGGTGCCTCCAGCGAGGGCGGGCTGCCCATTGGGGAGGGGGCGGCAGGGAGGCCCCTTGTGTGGAGGGTGGGGAGTCTGTGTGCCGAGGCTGCGGAGGCCTTTCCACTTACTTTGGGAGGGCTGCCCTTCATCTTGGCCACCTTGCTGGCACGGCCGCGGTGCGTCTGCTCATGGTCGAACTCCAGGTCCTCCAGCCTCTGCGTCAGCGCCAGCTTCTGCTGGATGGCCATGCGCAGCAACGAGTTGAGCGTCTTCTTCTCGTCCTCTGCGGCCGCCAGCTGTCTCTGCATCTCGTCCAGCTGTATCACGTACTCGTCACACCTGGGGGAGAACGTGGTCGTGGTCATCTCCACTACCACAGCCACACTGACACACTGACTCGTAATCGTCACACCTGGGCGAGACCATTGTCATTGTCTCCTCATTGCCAAAAACATGGCTCAGACAGAGACCACAACAGAGTGCGTCCCATCTAGGTATCCCATCAGCCCTCTCACCTTGTGGCGAACATGGCTCTCAGCGAGGAGAAGGTGGCGGCATCCTCCTTTAGGGCCTTCAGCTCATTCCTCAGCTTCATCATCGTCTCCGTCACCATAGACTTCTCGTTCTCATACTTACTCTTCAGGTTGGCCAGGGCACCCTCTGCAGTCTGAAAGGAGCAACTGTATGCTATAACTACACATTTAATTATTGGACCAATGTTTCACAATCGAAATTATGACATGGGGCGGCCATCCCCTCTCAAAAAACCTGACAGTGTTTGGCAGTCATATTAGGGAACGGATTTAGCTTCCTAACTTTTCTTTGAATACTTCAGATTGCATTCACTGCAATGCATGCAAGCAAAATATTTAAATACTATAGCATGGTATACTATTCAATTTATGAGAAATTTAAAAAATCAGGCAGTGGTAACTCTCACCCATTGTAATCTGACCTATGTCCTGCAGTAGTGTCACCCATTTCCTGCAGTAGTCTGTCCTGCAGTAGTCTGACCCGTGTCCTGCAGTAGTCTGTCCTGCAGTAGTCTGACCCGTGTCCTGCAGTAGTCTGACCCGTGTCCTGCAGTAGTCTGTCCTGCAGTAGTCTGACCCGTGTCCTGCAGTAGTCTGA
>JAOVYW010000616.1:0-17308 GCA_025775045.1 Hiodon tergisus | reverse complement strand
CCCCCCCCCCCCCCCCCCCCCCCCACGCGGGTGTGTACAGTAGTTTCCAATACAACAGTACTTGCGAATGTAATGCAGACAGTTTTATAGACAGATTTGGAACATCAAAGTCACAGCGTATAAGAAAATCAATACCTCCAATCCTTTTAAAAAGGACACAATACCAAAAGCTGTTACTGTTTACTACAAAGGATCTTAACCATTTAGTCTTTAATTTCCTTCACGTTCTGCGTCTGCAGCTGGA
This sequence comes from Hiodon tergisus, assembly GCA_025775045.1. Lineage (NCBI taxonomy): Eukaryota > Metazoa > Chordata > Actinopteri > Hiodontiformes > Hiodontidae > Hiodon > Hiodon tergisus. The sequence continues at coordinate 17,064 of JAOVYW010000616.1, read as the reverse complement.
CCCTTCTCCGTAGCGGTGAATTCCTGCTATTTGTACTTCCTTTTTAAAGACAATCATTTGTAGACGCACTTCTAATCTTCTTCAGGAACTAAATAAACCTGTACCTTCTTTACCAATTTACTACTGACCTCTGGCGGCCTGACTGGTCTTCATCATCACATATGTATTACAGGAACTACGGCACAGCACGTCACCTGAGTTTGAGATGTTTACTGACGCACATTCCAATCTCTATTTCAAGGGTCGCGTGAAAGCAATCAGTTTAATTTCAAGTGTTACTAAATATTCGGGCGTGGATAGAACAGAACACTTACGTTTTTTAATTAAAAAATAAATTTTAACAACTATATTGTAGCGTTTTCCGGAGTGCTTCTACTCTGCTGGGTTCAAGCAAGGAGTCAAACACCAATTCAACAGAAAGCCGTGCTCTTTATTTACACGCTTACAATCGCCTTAATTAAGGCGGAACTGGCAGTGAAAAGAACTAATGACGCCAAGGAAAACGCAGAAAGCCCTCACACAAACAAGTAAACCAGCCCACGGTGAGGGAACTAAATCATAACCACAAAGACCCTTAACGATACCGTTAACTAAACTAAACTATAACACAATAACGTAATTAAAAGACGGAACTTTTAACACGCTATTTGAATTACTAACAGTTCGGGGGCCAGGCTTCCCAGCAGCCCCCTCGGGGATGGTCGAACGACATTGGCAGGGGGAAGCGCTGCTTTCCATCCCCGTTACAATATAAAATACTGTTTTTCCTGTGCATCCCAGACTTTAAATTTCTTTATGTATTTGATCGTAGCGAGAAAGTCAGACGGGACACGTTTTGCAGAGATATGGTTTGCAAACTGGATACCCTTCTCTCGATACCCCCTCGGGCTTCTGCCAAATTAATTGTAATTAAAATGTATAAAATAATGTTTTCCGCCCAATCTTCTCAGACGTCATTATGGTTGCTACCGTACGCTTCACACGCGTACAAATGCAAACATAGTATAAAATAGGTCTCACCCATCCTGCACTCTCGCGTCAATTGTACATTCAGTCATGCAATTGATTTGCTGAACAGACTCGCATAGCCAGCTGGTCTAACACCACCTATTATTCCGTTTGCAACAAGCCAAGCGGAGGGAATCTTTAACGAGCTTCCATCTCACGCAATGCAGTGGACTGTCAGAACACTATTGTATCAATCATATCCAGCCGCCCCGGAAATATCCTTCATTTTTTTTCTTGCGTAAATACAGAGCGTTTACTCTCTGTTTCAGTAGAGAAAATTATTTAAGGGGGAAACAAGTCACCATAAAGATAAAAATATACTTTTATGGTTACCTTCTCCCAATTTATAATGCTGTTCGTCGTCCAATTGGGTATTCTTAAAGTAAAAACAAAACAACAAGTCCCTGTTAAGTCAATTTAACTTATTTGATTTTGTTTTGTTTTGGGACGAAATATGCAATATAAGCAATTACATATAGGCGCATGTGAAATGATGCTCCCTCGCGAATATCGACAGGCATTGCTTAATTTACCGTATCCATGGGGACGGTTGTATACAATCGCAATGGCTGCTTCACAAAGTCAGCGGAGCTGGTAGTTCAACCAAGCTCCGTCAGACACTAGAACCTTTCCAGTTTTGCTCTTGAAAGTGTTGGAGCTTTGGTATAAAAGAGGAGATTTTTTTGAAATAGCTTGAATTTCTTATATATAAGTAGCCTATTTTTGTTGTTGACTGCTTCAAATATGAGTGTGTCGGTGACTCGTACTTTTATTCAGCGCGAAGAAGGTACCGTTAAAGGATTTAGAAAGCAACGGGTACATGACTACTTGTACGGTAAGTTGGTTTTACGTAGGCCTACGCAACTTAGCTGCATATTGATTAGCGAGTTTATGTCCAATTTAAACGTTTTGTAAATCTAAAATTAATTTAAATTTAAGTGTAAATAACCTCAGTTATATGAATGTAAAATAGCCGTTTGCTGTAGTTAATCGAGATAATTGAATTGCCAAATGACATTCAAACTTTCAATCAATTTTATTTTAATTTTAATTGTTTTTCATTCAGATCCCGTGTACACTGTGTCTAGTGAAATTGACCATGCACGTGTGACCTTCAAAGCACACAAGTCATTGGTTTGTATTCGTTTGTTTGTTATTTTAATGTTACCTAATTGAGTCCTTATCTTAGAAAGTACAGTGTAAAATAAATTCTTCAAGATTTACAAATGGAAAAATGCACCTTCTGTGTAGAAACTTTAAGGTAGCATTGATATAACAGTGGTTTCAGCATCAAAGCAGTGTTTTTAATCTTATTTCAGTGCCATCTTAGCTTGGTATTGTATTATATAATATCTATGCTATATTATTTATTTACGAAGAGAAAAGTTCCAGTGTATGAGTCCATGTTCAGCAACCTTCCCCACCATCCACGCTTTGCCCTGCGTCTGGACGCTGTCGACCCTGTGCCAGCCTTCATTGACCGGCGCTGGCATGGGCGAATGGAGCAACGGAAGAACGCTCTGCAGCAGCTGTCAAGGTATGCACCCTCTTGCCTGGGCTGTCAGGAAACACTCTCTTACCAGGTTGTCAGGGTAAACATCTTCTCACCTAGTTGTCAAGGCAAACACACTCTCCCCAGGCTGTCAGGGTAATCACAGTCTCACCAGTACATTAGGGTAAACACCCTCTACCCAGTGTGTCAGTATAAATACTGTCAAATACTGTCTCTCATGAATCTCGTATCTTGCATTGAGATTTTCACTCTTCAATGTACAATGACTGATGCTACATAGAAGAAACATAAGTGGGATGTGCTAAACTACACAGTTACCTCTTAAGTCCTTGCTGCCCATTTTACAGTAATTTTACTAAACTACACCTCAAATCCACTCAAATATCTAGGCACAATGCTGTAAGTGCCAATTTTGCTCTGAAGCGGATATCACACCAATATCGGTAGACACTTTGAGCCCTGATGGATTGCGAGTAATCCTTTACTGAAAACAAAAGGTACCCAGTATTGTATCACCAAACTGAATGAAAATTCCAATGGAGATTAAATGTATTGCTTATATTGCTTTTATCATTCATGTTATGACCCATGCCTCCCTGCTTAATGTATAACTGTCTGTTGGGTTATGGGTACATTAAGTCAATAGATTGTGAAAGGAGCGAACATATTTCCAAAGATATGCACGTTATTAATTTTTTTACAATCTTTACATTTCAGGTAACTGTGAAAATGACCCTCTCAAACATTTTTCTGTCAATCTTTAGACGTTTATTGTATTGGTTTTGTTATTAAAGGTCAGACTTTAGCTTGCAGTGTTCTAATTATGTCAACTTGTGTGAACCAAGTGCCTTGAAATGCACAGAAAAGAGTTCAAATTTCCTGAGGTCTAACTGAATATCTGCTCTGCTTTAATGCTGTCTGATCATTGTCATGCGATATTTGTGTATTTACAAACACCATTACCAGTAAGATTTCCTGTTGATGAAGAAATGCATATTAAATAAGCCTCTTAAAACAATGACTGCTTACAAGAATGAGGTCTGTCACAGCTGTGTAAAACTGCAGTGCCTCCCAAATGTAAACATTTATGCACAGTTCTTTTGTATTGCAGATTTTTAAAGGAATTTTTTTTAATTAATACATTTTGATTTTTTTACAGTTTCAGAGCTGAACATCACTTCCAAAGCAAAATCCGTCATGCCTGCAATATTTCAGGCTCCGATCGCTGGAAGTTCTTCAAGTGGTATGGTTACTGAAGCAAGCAAACCAAACTGTACCCGTTATTCAAGCTCTTCTGCATTGTGTGGTGCTGGTTCTGATTCATTTCTTTACATAAAGGCAGTCACATAGATTTCAATCAGTGATACATCTGTCACAAGTAATGGTCGGCGTTATTTGTTTTGGCCATGATCAGAGACTGTTGTTGCACAGGTAATAGTTTGACAATGCTGATAACGTCCTATTCCAGCGGGCTTTGTTAAAACTGTTTTTTACTTACAGTTTGACTCACTTTTGAAAATAACCTATCCACTTTTTTTGGCAGTTTCAACTGCATGTCAGTTATATAAACACTCAGGAAGTGATTGATTTATTATACTTTTTATAATGTGACTGTGTCATTTTTACTTTAAGCAGTTTCTAAGGACATGATCCAGAATTAAGTTTATTAGTTTATAAAGTATATAAGTTTATAAAGTCTGTTAAATCTTTATCGTTGTTGCGTTTTTGGTTGGTTTAACAGTACAATGCAAATATGAACAATGTATTTTTACCTCTTCCTTTTTCTCTTTAGTCCCCTGGTCCTCTTCTCGCAACAGGTTCCACCAGACGTTGTGTTTGCGCTGCCAAGGTAAGTCAGGAGTAGTTTCCATTTGAGTGTGTTTACAAATCGGGCTTTTATCCCGAGTGGTCACATGAGTATAACTCAGCACCCCTCTCCCTCTGTAGAGCAAACCCGTACTCCTCAATAACAGTGGCCAGGGAGCAGCCTCAGACCCCATTTCAGCGCACAGTGGGTGTCCAGACGGACTACCGGGAAAGCGAAGCACAGACAGACCCCTATTCTCCCGACTATGTGGTGCATCCCGGGTCGGCCCCTGAGCTCCTGACTTTGGCAACGCTGACATGGGGTAAGAGCTGCTGATGGGGAAAGCTACACCGTCACCCCATTCACCCTACCAGCCTACAGAAGTTAGATGCTAACAAATTAACTAATCTTTAGGGCATGGTCTCCCGGTCGGGCTGGCGGAGGTAGAGATGATTGAGAGGGCGAGAATTAAGAGGGCCTGGGAAGCCACCCTCCCTCCTCTGGACAACCTGGCCCAGCTAGACAAGAGGAAGAGGATGATGGATGAGATGGAGAGAAACGAGTGGGCCTTCAGAGAGGAGGAGATAGACAAGTGAGAAAAAATCACGTGCCCCTTTACCTCTCCATAACAGTGAGAATGTCCCTCCTTACATCTCCATAACAGTGAGAATGTCCCCCTTAACCTCTCCATAACATTCAGAATATCTCCCTTACCTCTCTGTAACAATGAGAATGTCCCCCCTTACCTCTCAATAACACTGATAATTCCCCCCTGTACATCTCCATAAAAGGGAGAATGCCCTTTTTTACCTCTCTATAAAACTGACAAGAAATTCCCCCTTGCCACTGCAATGGAGAGGTAAGGGGGGTCATTGTCCTTCCTTACCTCTCCATATCAGTGAGAATGTCTCTCCTTACCTGTCCATCACAATTAAATTGCAATTAAGGAGCAATTGACAAACTCGGAATGCCTGTTGGGTTTTACTTTTGTAAATTACATATTTACCCAGAAAGCAATTTGAATCGCTTTTGACACACGTACCTTACATATGACATTGACACCAACTATACTAAATAAATATGCATTTTAAACTGCACTTATACAATTGAGTCTCAAACTCTATTCAGTGTTACTCCTCTTCTCTACCCCTTTGCGCCCAGGCTGCAGGAGGCACGCCTGAGCCTGTTGATGAAGCTACTAGTGCAGAGAGAGGAGAAGCAGCAAGAAGCTATGGTTATGCGCCTGGACAAGCAATTCTTGCAGCGGCAGCATGACAAAGATGCCAAGATTAAAAAGATACGGAATGACTACATCATTTGTGAGTGTCTGAGACGTGTTTTCCACCAACAACAAATAGGCGATTCATAGCTCTCACTATAGCACTGAGGAAATAGGTTTTTCTTTTTTGGGATGGCAAGTTATACAGTATTATTCGTTTCTTCAATGGATAAATGGCCTATATGTTGTTATATTCATTATACCGAGTTTGTTTCTTTCCTGGTCTATGTATCAGTCTCTCCTAAAATTGATTAAACATCCCAGTTTCTTTGTGGGTAGTGTTGAGGATCAAGGTGTGGCAGTAAACAGGTTGGCTTGTGTATGTTAGTAAATTGGTGCCTGTCAAGAGTTGCCTGTTGTTGGCTTCAGCTATCAGGAAGCTGACAGAGAAGAGGAGAAACGTGGAGGGGAAGCTGGAGAGGCGTGACATAATCAAGGACTACTCCGATTACGCTTCTCAGACATACGCCCCTCTGTCTCGAAACGGCCTATTTCCCGACCGGAATTCAGAGCGCAACTTAGTGAAAAGCCGGTACCTCAGCACCTATGAAGGTTAACATTTCAGCTTTTAGAATCAATCGGGGTGAATTTTTCTGATTTGATAATTCTCAGGATTTTTTAAATATATCTTTAAGAATCTTAAAGAAAAATGGCCCTAAAGAGGACATTTTCTCATCATGAATAACTCCAAGAGGAAAAGATAGAGATAGATTTTTCCCTCAGCTGTTTCTATGTGTCCATTTAGGGCTTCAGCATAATTTATCATTAATGTATCTTTAATGTAACATTAATGTACGCTCTGGTACAAATGGTAAAATGGACTCTATATTTTCCTTCGCAGGACTGTTGGAGCTGGAGGCTGGGCTTCTTGCCTCTGTCACACAGCCCACCCTCAAGGCCCCCAAACCCACTGTCACTAAAGGGTTCATCAAGCGCTCTGTTCGGCAAGAGATGGAGCTGACGAAGACCCACCAGGTCCCTTCATCTTCAGTGCTCTGTTTCCTTTATGTTCATTTATACTGTTAAACAAAAATGAAATGGACAGTTAGTACCTGATTACAAGCATACAGTTAATAATGTATTTGAAAAAAACAATTGCTATTGCTTAAGGATGGATACGATTGGACAGCTTGTATAGTATGTATAGTTTAGCTGTGAAATTAATAAAATAAGTAACTGATACATGTAACACATTAGTGCGCTATGATGGTGTACATACAGGCTGTGACACCAGGCTTCCCACAGGCTCTGAAAGACAAGAAGCTTAGAACCGAGGAGAAGAAAACATTGCGATTTCTCTACAAGATAGAGAAGCCAACACCACGCCCCCCGACTCCGGTTGTTGAGGCCCCGCCAGAAGTAAGTGTCCGGTCACTTTTTACTTTAATTAGTCTGCTTTCTGTCTCTTCTTTTTCATTTTTCATTTCCTACTTTTGTTCATTTGCTTTATTAGGGAGATGAAGAGAAGGAGCTGGCTATTATCTACCTACAGAAAATGTTGAGAGGACGAGCTGTTCAGAACATGGTAAGTTACTGATGATCAATGAACTGGTAGGGCGTAAGAATTTAGTCTTTAAAAGTCTGAATACAATTCTGTTTGTGTTTGAATAGAGTTCTCTTAGCGCAGTTGTAATATTATGACGTGGTATTTTCTTAATTTTTCCACAGTTAACACAGCTGCCTATCCTCCTGTGTGTATGTCTATTTCAGATGTTCGAAGGGAAGGAGAAGCACCTTGAGCTGATCCAAGAGCTTCGTACCACTCATGCATTGCAGCGGGAGGAACAGGAGCTGCAGAAAGCTGACAAGCAAGTCACACTGGCTCTGCAAAGACAAAGAGAACTCCACAACAACCAGGTGAGGTGTCTCACTGAGATACAGGGCAAGTAGTTCTTCAAAAAGATACAGAAGTGGTTTACATTACCACAGGGAAAGATGTTTCTCGCTGATATGCAGGGCAGAAGTATGATTGAATTCATAAAATTTGCTCATAATTTCATAAAATACCTAGATTATGTTACTCATACATACACAGAAAAAAAGCCACAAATGTCTAGCTTTTAATCAAAAACATAATCTGGCAGTGGGCCTTATGTCATGTGATTTATTGCCACAAAATTATTTTGTGACACAGAATGTTATGAAACGGTTATTACGTGCCCACAATAATTTTTATAATTAATATTATTATTATTCCATTTACGAAATGAAAGGTGTTTTTAATTCCGTCCATGGAAAGTAAACTGTGTTTTGCGTCTCTTATCATGAAATAGTGTTTTAAAATTTTGTGGCTGTAGTACACTGTGCATACATGGCTCGGGAATATTCCGAAACACACTTAAGTTTATTAATAAAACCAACAAAACAAATGAAACCCCTTCAAGAATCCCCCTCATGGGTTTGTCTCAACCATAACAAACTTCACAGAATGATGGACCACAAGGTTAGCACATATGCACTTCATAGTCAAAATAGTTTTTCTTTCTCTCACTATGGTTACAACAACCTACAGGTAGTTCTGTTAGAGGACAAGTCCTATCACACTAGGACATAGAGAACCAGCAGAAATCTTTGCATGTCTTGGCCTGAGACAGTCAAGTTTTGAGAAATTTGAGAAAGTCAAGTGCTAAAAAACCTGTGTTTTATGACAGGATTACAAATTCTGTTTCCTGAAAGCGTCTCTTTTAAGTGATATGTTACTGCTCCGCCAGGAGGCTGACCAGAGTTACCCTGAACCTGAAAGGTTACATGATAATTGGTTTGGTTGTGATTTGTATGCATGCCCTCACCTGATCTGAATCTGAATTTTTTCTTGGTATATTTCATTTGGAGATTGACATCCATCCTCTGCGTGTAGATGTGACTACTCCCGATTGTTCCTGTTTCAGGTGTCCATGGCGGAAGGTTTACAGGCGGGAATGGTGGGCGGTGTCGTAGCTGACATGCTGGACTTCCTGTCAAAGGAGCTGGTGCGTCTGCAGGAGGAGCGGCGAATCCACGCCCTTCTCCTTCTCGCAGAGCGCAATCGCCGCCTTCGAGAGGCCGAGGAGAGTGGGCGAAGGCAGGTGGAAGAGAGACGTCGTCGCGAAGAGGATGAGATTTTCAAACAGGTCGCTCCCCTGTTGCCCCTTTCTATGCACCTTCCTAAGGCCTATCGATATAATCTTGTGTAATCTGAATGAGAGTATTCAGCCTCCTGAATTATTCCCACAAATCGTTCCTACTCATCTTGCACTGCTGGCTACAGATTGTGGCTTATACTGTAGTCGTTTAAAAACCTTGGTGTTGGCATTCCAAATGTTTGGGGCACAGGTCTACCTTATCTGCAAACCTCAATCTGTGGCATCATCTTCCCAGACCGTTTCTCGCAGCCACCTCTGATGGAGACACTCCTGTTTGCGATTGTAGCTTTTTCACATTCCTATGTGCTACCCTGTTTCTCCCCAGGTCACTGCCCTGTTTGTATGTAGTTTTTCTTTTCCTGCCATAAATTACTTTAAGTGCATATCCCATAATCTGTATTTACATTAATTGTTTAGTTAATAAGATAAAATGTAATCACCTTGCTAAAAACATGTTTTAATTTCCATTCCCTTTCATTTTTGGCTTGTAAAAGATTTTTATAAGACCTTGTTAGCAAAGTAAACTAAAGTTACTGTATCGAGTTTACTTTCTACGGTTCAAATCGCTCAGTCAGTCATTATATCAATTATGAGAAATAATGATTAGCCATGTTATGTCAATACAGCCACTTTGAACCCTTGAATCCTTTTGGGTATAATGTAGCAAAATGTTCATTGGTTGAATGCTACCAACTAGCAGTATAGTAAATATCCACAGGGAAATTACTCATCTGAACCATCTCTAATATCAAAATTTAACAAAATAATGGCTCTGATTTTACTTAATGACTTTAGAGCAGCAGTACATGTTACTCTCACCACCATCCTTGGCATTTCTCAGTGCCATGTATTAAGTAAATCAATTTATAGGCATAGTTTTGTTTGTTTCTTGTAATTTAGATTTTTTTATGAGAAGACCTGAGACTTCAGGCGTTTGTGAAGTGTTCATGTTTCTGCATTTGTGTTACAGGTTGTATGTTTATTTGTCTCTAATTTCGGTTTTGAAAACAGTTTTTGTGTATGGCTCTCCTAAAGCAGTTTTTAACCTGTGCAATTATTTCATCAGTCCAGCATGTTAGATTATTAAGTTTTGATCCGGATTCTTTGTGAGAGGGAACAAAGGAGTTTTTGTCCAGAGAGAAAGCTTTACTTTTAAGCTTAATACTACTTGTACAAGAGGAGAGCCGTCATGTATAAACATATGTCGAAATCGGTTCTATGGCCCAGCCTTTTCTCAACCATACATATCCATCTTCGGCATTATGTAGTGTTTTCAGACTTTGCCCTTGTGATATATGACCCATTAAGTGCCCAACAGGGTTGCCCTGACAAGTCACCCATTAACACTCAAACATCTCTTATCAGCAGAATTTAAAAAATGGCTTGTATAGGCAACAAGAGACCTACTGCTCATGGCTAATGTTGTCAGGGTAAGAAAAACTGATTTTGTGAATTTTATACATCCTGTGTCCTGTTCTTAACCTTTGGTCACCCTGATATCTCCATATCTCTCAAACATTCTTTATGCTGTGGACCTATGCCTGTGAAGCTAAGAAAGATGCTAATGAGCAAGCTGATGAGCAAGAATTTTAGAAACACGGAATTTCCAGGTTCATTAGGTTCCTAGACGTTAACACATGGCCTAAGCTGAAGCGAAGAGAGAACATGCATATCTCATCAAGCTCAACACATTCAATAATTTTCTCAGTTGTTGGTGAATGACCCACCTCTGATGTGTTGTGTTACAGGTGGTCCAGGTGCACCAGGAGACTGTGGATCTATACCTGGAGGACATTATTCTGGGCACAATTGAAAAGACTGCTGATGAACAAGCCAGAGAGGAAATACACAGAGTGGCTGAGGAGATCAACAACGTAGCCTACGCAATGGAAGAGACGTACGTGATAGGACAGCATGGAAGATGGCGGTGTTGAGCACCTTTATTGAATCTCTGCAAGGTCACTTTAGTATAGAGAGGAAAGCTCTGTAATAATACTATATTAGAAGGACAACGACTGTGCTTTCATAGTCACAAGTTAAGACTTATTTTGAGTTTCATCAACATATCCTAACCATTTCAGATGATTCATATAAATTATATTACTGAATAGGACAATATTTGCAATAATGGTTTGCTTCATGCTTGACTGTAAACATACATTTTCTCTCCATCTTACCCAGCTTACTCGGACACATGTGCTATAAATAACACTTTATTATAGGCACATTGTTAAAGTTTCTTGAAATCTGTTTGCATAGCAAATAATTCACATCTGCTCTTGTATTTATTTTACGTTATTGTTTGGCTGTTGTCAGTCGGACCCACCAGCAGTCAGAGGAGATTGTGGCAGAACTGGTGTACAGTTTCCTGATCCCTGAGGTGCAGAAGATCACTATCAGGGACAGAGGTGGGTGCATTTTAACCATCACAATAACCTTTGGCACTGAGATAACCCAGCAAGTGAACAAAAATATTTTAAATATTTCAGCATTCAACATTGTAACAGTTTACATGATATGCAACACTATCCAGAGCTGCTGTGTAACTTAACAAGACTATTTCTAGTATAATGTGGCAGGCAATATTACAGTAGCATCTTTCTTCATAACTCTGCTCTAAAATCTTATGTGTCGTAAACTTATGTTTCCTTTGCAAAATTTCTGGGAACAGAATGACAGTAAAAGTGATGCTTGTGTTCCATTTGATCTGGATAAGAATGGGTTTCTATCGTGGTGACTGACCGGTTTCAGAGCTCAGTTTACTCAGCCAGAAGCAAAATTACAAAAATAATACGCTGTGATAGAATAAAGTGTGGAAATGTTTAATAACTAGCTGTAGAATAGTTTTAGTATATTTAAATGTAAAGACTGTATATTTACATTTTTATACAAATTATTATATTTTTTAAATACATTATTTCAGATTTATTACTCTTCATATCATATAAATCATATAAACCTCATTGTAGACTAGTGAGGTATAATTCTTTGTTGCCAATCAATAAAGACATGAAAAGTATTGATTAAAAACAAACGAATGGACTCTTACACCCACCTCGCCCTCCCGGGGTAGTGAGGCAGAGCCAACGCAGACACCTCCAGGCGGCTCGTCGCATCATCCACGGAGAGACCGCTACGAGTGCTGCCCCTGCACAGGAGCCCCAGCGACCCAGCTCTCCCTCCACCAGAGCCTCCACGCACGTCCTGGAGGAGCTGATCACCCACATGGAGAACCTGGCTGCTGCTCAACACCAGACTCAGGAGAAGGAAGTCACAGCGGGGAAGCAGCTCTGTGAAGAGAAGGACAAGAATACTTAGGGAGCGGCATGCAGAGATGTAAATGGTCTTGGCTCACATGTGTGCTTTCTCAAATGGTTAAGACATCAATATAATTCTCTTTTTTAAAGAATGTGTACTATATACCCAATGCAACTAATAAGACCCCTCTTTTCAGGCTTTTTGTGAAATACACCTATTCACTGCTTAGAAATATGAGCTACTTGTGTTCTATATTTTGTATGTAAATGAAACCACACACAAAGATCAGTCAAATGCTTGGAAACATTACAAGCTGTGGCTTCCTAAAATCGAATAATTCTGCTGTTTAAACTTCAATATTTTCCTCATGCAGAAATTCAAAACCATTAAGCGCCAGCAGGTTGTTAGGAATCCTTTACCTTAACTGCTAGCCAGAATGCCTTGCCCTCCTCCATCTCATTGGGCTATGCTGCCCAGTGGATTAGTAGTCCTTTCCTCTGTTAGATTGTAGTTACCATGGCAGTCTTCCATGCCTTAATTACACTTTATTCTCACACGATCAGAAGTGGACTCTAGTTAATCACAGATCTGCATTGCATAGGACCGAATGATATACAGGAAGTAAAGTAGCTATAGTTGGTCCAGCTACTTTACAGCTATTTGGTTAAGTGACATGACACGATGTACCCAAAGGACTAGAAGCTTGAATATTCATGAGAATATTCATGAGAATTTCATATTTGATTGTGATTTAGAATTTTCCTGTTCATTTTTACTCCATAGATTCACACTGAAGTAAAGCACAAAGAAGCAACCTGCTAGATTGAACTCTGAAAAATAAAAGGATTACTTTTTAAACCATGTATGTACAATGATGTGTATATCATGAATGTGCTAAATTATAGTTTTAATTAATTAATTTGAAACTAACTGCTCTAAGTATAAGTATAGTTTCATTCTTGTGTGCTTTGTCAGCTCTGGTGTTTCAGCTAACCTTCAATACTTAGAAGACCCACAAAGGTTCACAAACATTTTCGTTATGCAGTTATAGTTTAGTAGCAAAGCTATTTTAAAAATAACTCATCCAGTCACATCCAAGGTCTGTGAAGTCCTTGTTCAGTGGGGTACAGTGCCCATAAAAAGTATCCACTCCCTTGGATTTTTTTATATTTCATTTGTTTTAAATATTGAATCAAGGTAAACTTCATTTTACTTTTTTGTCACTGATTAAGAGAAAAATATTCTTTCATATCAAAGTTAAAATACATTTCTACCCATTAGTCTAAATTTATAACATATTAAACAACATAATTGGTTGCATAAGTAGATGCACTTTTGGCAGCAATTACAGCCTTGAGCCTATGTCGATAGGTCTTTACTCTATCAACTTGGCACATCTGGACACTGCAATTTTTCCCATGGCTATATTAAATTAACAAAGTTTTACAAAGATAATAGTTGTAGGCGTTTGGTAGTACACTGATAGGCAGGGAAGAAAGTAAGGATAAAACGACCCAATAGGCGGAGCTACCAACCCAAGCCATGCTATTCATTGTTATGAAAAAGAGGTTGCACAATGGTCAGACTGGAAGGACAGAGGCCGTTCTCCACTGAAACAAATAAAAGTATGCCACCCAGGAATAGAAAACTAGACTGGCTCAATTCTTCCAGCCAGAGGAGCCCAGTTAGTATTGTTCAATTTTTAAAACATCCTAAATTTAGGTAAGCTCTAGAAGAAGAGCCATTGCCAAAACTGTTAGATTAGCGAAGTAAGAATGAACCACCTGCTGTGTTATGTTCATGTCATTATGACATGGTCAGCACCTTCAGAGTAATATTGAACCTAGAATTAAAACATGTTATTAGAGTTATTAGAATTATTTTGTTAATTCCTGACAATAAGTTATGTACTAAGTTAATTATTGAAGGTCAGAGTGGGGGGAGCTGAGTGGAAGCAATTTCCTCTCTGCATTCGAGGCAGCACATTCTATGGAGGAGAGACTGTTTGGGTTACAGCCTATCAGTTCCCATGGCTACAATCTGAATTTGTGCCCAGGTCCTCACGCTACATGGGTCCAAACTGATTTTATGTGTACATGGGTAATGCAAGTCCTGCAGACTGTATTTTATGGTTGTTTTAGGTGGGTTCTCGGGCGCTTGCTCAAAAAACCTTGCAACTTTGTGTCTGTGATGCACTGCCACCAGCCCCTGCCAGACTGCCAAAAGGTAACAGCAATTTAGTAACCCTGATGTAATCTATTGCCACCTGGAACAGCCAGGGTGGAACGAGCGCAATTATATTTGCTTACCACCACCTCATAGTTGGTGATGTGGTTCAGATCAGGCTGATGGAGAAACAACAGAGTTGGGAGAGTTAGTGTGCTGTTTGGTTTGTCTTTGTATGTGAAGCCAGGAGGGCTCTGATGGGTGCTGAGAAATGATTCACGAGGGTGTATCTGTGACATGCTCAGTTTTGTTACCACGATGACTAAAAGTCCGATAGAACACATAGAAAACACATTTTGGGTACCATATTCTATGTGATCACATTACTAATAAAATAATTCAGTAGCTCTGGTTCATGTTTAAAATGATGTTGCTGAAATCAGGAATGTCATTATGAAATGATTAAATAGGTACGTTTGAAAGACATTAAGTACGTGTATGTGCGAATCAGTGTTCGACCTGCATGAGAGAATAGTGTATGTTGCTTGTATGATGCTTAGAATTGAGTGGGGCTCATTGTGAAAGAGCTCGCTATTGACAGTGATGTTACAAAAAACAATAGAATGATTAGTTCTTAGAGATAAAGAGTTATTTCTTTGGCTAAATGAGCCAACTGTCTCTCTTGTCTGTTTTGACGACCCAGTATTGATCCTGGCTAGGGCAGGTGGAAGCCCAGTGGCCAAGGGGGTTTAATAAGGACTGATATATGTGCAAAGCAGAAACAGGACACAATTGCATTTACACTGTCCAAATTAGTAGCCTATAGACATCAGAACATATAGTTCTCCTTAATAATCAGAAATTTTATACCAGGTTACAAGCTAAGGTCTCGTATGTGACCGGGAACACTTCTGCCACATAGGAGAAAGCAGGGTTCATTTTCCTTTTTGTTGGTTTTATATAGGTTTTGGGTGGTTTGCTTGGGTTACAAAATTTGGTCATCTTTTTTTTAAATGACTGAATGAATTGCACAACAGAATGGGCCTGGGTTACAGAGTGCAGATCAGATTGTCGAGGCCTCCACTGCTATATTGTCAAGGAGATCAGAGAGCTCCAAATCATGTAACCCACACTGATATTAATCATACACCAGCCCCACTGATGCTCACCCCAGGAGAAGTGAAGGGGGAGACGGAGTCAACCCAAATCATTTTTATTTCAGTTTTTGGGTGGGAACAGATGTGGGGATATCCCTGCACAGGAACATCGAAGATTAGAGAAAAGTTAACTTTAAGGTAGTTGCATACACATAATGGTAACCACATGTACACATGATGGTGAGGGTTTTATCAATAGGGTCGGGTTGAAGTAGGAACCATTGCAAGATGCACCCCAGCACCTAGTCAACCTCGCAACCTCTACCACAGCAGCTACTCGCAAGCTAAGACAAACCAACTGCCTGCCTGTCAGCTGTCTGATGATGGCTATGAATTTGAACCTGCAAATTGAATTTAAAACCTTTTCCAGGTAAAACTTATCCTGTCTTTCCCCAGATTGGCTCTCGGGCTTCTGTTTTATTTATTTTTTATTTTGTCAGGGAAATGCAATCTGATTGTGCAATGTGCTGTATTGAATGAACTTTGATTGATTTGATTGAACACTAGTACAGTTCTGAGTATCGGCAGGTGCAACATAAATCAAGGGACAGTCTCAAAAGATAGGACGTTGCTTTTTAAATTTTTTTACTTATTTTCACCGATTACGACAATTCATACAACTAACCATTGTAATACTTAGAATATCCTTACACCATGACATCCTTAGAGCAATACCACATAATTACATTAGATGGTAGTATTGTAACTACTGAAGACTTAAATTACTGTATACTTCTGTCCCTTGGACTTGTTGGATTGTGTGTGTGTGTGTGTGTGTGTGTGTGTGTGTGTGTGTGTGTGTGTGTGTGTGTGTGTGTGTGTGTGTGTGTGGTGAAGGCTTAGGCGGGTACGCGGTTATTCGAGTTAAGACTCTTGTGTCCTGCCTTATTATGCTCCACCGTCACCACAATATACTTATATAAATATATATTATTAATATAAGCACAAGTCAAATAAGAAATAGAGACCATTTCCTTTACACTGTAGTTTTGTTTTTGTTTTTTCATTATAATGAAATGGAGTTCGGGGAGGGGGATATAGTCCAATTATATATTTTTTAATTCCCGTGCTGAATGTTTTCTTGCAACCAGCAAATGAGAAGTCAAACTTTTGGTCGGATAACTACAGCGGTTTAAACTTTCATTTCAAATCAAGATCACTTGTTTTTTGTCGAAATTGTCATGGGATTAGTAATACGTTGCCTATACCACGTTAGGTAAGTGCCGTGACGTTTTTTTAAGTACGCTGTTAACTATATTACCTTTCAAATCTAGTGTGAAACGTTGATTGCGTAATGCTTTGGGGAATGTTATCAGGAAATAGGCGATTAAACCGGTTTTCGTTTAAATACTTATAAATACTGGGGCGCAGCCATCCAAGTGCAGAAAGTAAAACTGTTTCGATACACCATTGTGATTTGCTCTGCTTTCCCGTACTGGATAGGTTGAATGACCTGTCACAATTGATACAAAGGCAAACTTATGGACACCTTGTAAGGTATGTCGTCGAACAACTTTATCGTAATTTTGTAGTATTCGCGTTGACTGAATTTAAATAATGCAAACGACAATGACAAACGTCAGTCATCTGACCAATTCACAATGTCAGTAAAGTAAGTCATAAAAAAATAGGCCTTCAGAACCCGTTTGATGAATTTCTACTTTTTATGTTACCAATAGTTTATCACAACTTTTGGGATTGCAGATTCTTCCTCCTCCTCGCCCTGTTTTGTATAGAAGATTTTCACACGACAG
>JAOVYW010000615.1:0-14515 GCA_025775045.1 Hiodon tergisus | reverse complement strand
ATCAGAGTGCCTCTGGTGGACCAGTTGAGCCTTCAGTGGTGATCCCCAAAGAAAGTTATAATCGCATACAAAATTTGTACAAAATTTTGCAGAGGCGAAATATCGGACCTTAGATGAGTTGAACCTTGTTTGCAACCTCATGGCAATATTTAAAAAATAAGGATTATACCCCTTTAATGTAAAACCCGATACAAACAGAACATATGTCTCATTGAAAGAGATCTACCTCAATCATGGGTTTTGGTTAATTAAAAGATAAGGCAAAATCTGCATAATTCAAGCCATCAGCATTAGGAATGCCTGCCCCAGGTCTAACTGTTTCACTGTTTCCATTTTATTTAAATAGTCCCCCAAGAGACTTGTGCAGAGGGCCTAATGTCCTTGACTTTTCCATTACTGGCAGGGGAACATGCAGGCAATTTTTTGGTCCCAATGAGTAAAGGAGTCACACTGGCTTTGGTGTAACCAGGGACCAGATAACATGACTTATTGAACTACCAGCAGTGGAAACCAAAGAGACCCACCTCCCTCCCTTCCCCCTTCATCCCCCCTCCCCCGTCCCCATCCTGAACTAAAGCTGGAGATGGAACTGGAGCCACCAGGCCCAGTCCCATGTAGATCACATCAGAGGGAACGGGACATGCCAGCCCAGTTCCCGAGTGGGATGGCCTTCAGCCTGTGTAACCCAACCCAACTAGTGAAGTTTGACTGCCCAGCTATTCTTAGCAGCTCCTCATCAGTCTGCCCCTGTCATCGACTCAGTCACAAGACCTGAAAGTGTTCTCAACTTCTGTTTGATGGCACCCAAACTGGACCCCTGCCCCTCTCTCTCATGGTTCCAGCCTTTACAGCGGTGTGGACACAGAGGACACGCCAGAACAGTCAGATTCTGATTTTGCCTCCAAATGAGACTGAGTGCCTGTGAGTAACCATCATTCAAGTGGGGAAACCCAGAATGGTGCTTGGGTCCCAGTCCTTGAGAAGAGGGAGGGCTTCAGGGCCAAATGCATAAACTGCCAGGAAGCCTTGACAACAAATTTTGCCTTTAGGTCCAAAGACGGCAAGCTGCAGTTCAGACATACTGAAAATAATAAAATCATAAAATAGCATTTTACATATTTGATTTGTTTTAACAACAGGAAGTTGTAAGGAAGTATATGCATGGCTACTTCCACAACCAGGGAAACAGTTTTAGGTAACAATTTATCATCTCATCAGCTCCCTGGAAATGAACCTGGATATGGAAATTACCTGTTTGCATGCAAGTTCTGTCTATGTGCCTACAACTCATTCCGCCACTCCCAGTTATTTACTTTATTTATATACTGAACTATTTACCATTTCATATAAAAAATTAATTATAAAATGTTCCCTAACCGCTAATGCTATTCAGTGTCCCAGGGTGCTGGCACTGAACTTGACAGACACAGTTAGGCAAGGTACACCCAGGACTGGAATCTTACTCCTGAGCAAATGGTTCCAATAAAAACAGTCATGTCCAATAACTATACACCTCTTCTCAACACTACTGGGTGAAATAGAGTATAAACACCTTTGATCAATTGAACTGACACAGCACAAATTCAGAGACAACAGAGTTACACTTACTTTCTATAAATTTAACTGAGGGAAAACCCTGGTGGATACCAGGATAGAGTGAAACACATCCTTCAATTAAAAAGCTGAACTAAACTCTGCAGTGAAATTTAGCATCAAGCCTGGATCACATTGCAAACATGTTTGCTTTGTGTTGCTCTATGAACTGACCTACATGTGGCCAAGTGTGAGTGGGAACCAGAAAGGTAACATTTTGGAGCATGACATATGTGTTAACAGCTTGAGATATGCAGGCTGTTAAAATGTATTCAAAGCAAACAAAGGCCAGTACTCTAGTGTTTACATTTCATTTTTATATTTTAATCTGCAGCAATCTGTAAAGTTGGCCAGTGAAGTGATTAATTGACCCATTATACAGCCTTGCCATATCTTCACCTCATTGTGAAAGTGCACCGACCCGAATGCATACCCGAGCCCCTGTGACAGAAGATGTCTCAACATCACTCCTTTTGTTTCTGACTGGGACTGGGATGGTGCTGACATCACCTCCCTGAGCACCAGCAGGAGCTGTGGGCGATGTTTTCTGCACAGGAAGGACAAAGGACGCATTACCCTCCTGGCCTAACATCATCATCATTGTTTCACACCAGAAAACTCCAGGAATGCTTCTGGCTTAAGATACATGTGTATATTTTAGTAAAAAATAAGGGGGGGGGGGGGGGGACTGCAAAACATTATATTTATAACATTTAAAGCAAAATTTTTAAAAATGGACAAAATAAATAAAACACATTTTCATGTTTTGGTTTACATAGAATGTTTATTCATTATTCATCCTCCACAACAGTAAATATATGAATTTCATGCATGCTTTGGCTTTGTTGTGTTAGTATGGAGAGAGAGCTCACTACTAACTTGCTATTAATGTTATTTGTCTATGTGCCCTTGAAAAGTATGCGGACACCCCTTCAAAATTAGTCGATCTGGATATTTCAGCCACCCCCTTAGCAGACAGGTGAATAAAAAGCGAGCACACAACCGTACAATCGGCATAGACAAACATTGGGAGTAGAATGGCCTGTACTGAAGAGCTTTGTGACTTCCAAGAAGTCAGTTTGTCAAATTTCTGACCTGCTAGAGCTACCCCAGTCCACTGGAAGTGTTGTTGTGAAGTAGAAACGTCTAGAAGCAACAACAGATCAGCTGCGAAGTGGTAGGTCACACAAGCTCACAGGACTGTAGAGTGCAGAAAAGTGCCTGTTGCGCCTCGGTTTAAACGCGTATTACCTAGATCAAAACTGCCTCTGGAAGAAACGTCAGCACAACAACTATTCATTGTAAGCTTCATGAAATGGGTTTCCATAGCCGAGCAGCCAACACTCAAGCCTAAGATCACCATACCACTAGAGTGGTATAAAGCTTGCCACTATTGGACTCAGGAGTTTGAAGGATTAATTGTGGTTTGGCGGATGCCAGGAGAAAGCTACCTGCCTGAATGCACAGTGCCAGCTGTAAAGCTGAATGGAGGAGGAATAATCATCTGGTAGTATTTTACCAAAGAAGGAATTGTGGACAAAATGCTGTTCTTTTTCAGAAAGTGTTTTTGTTTTAATGAAGTACAGCTTTAATCCAAAAGCACATCATCCCCCAACAATACCCAAATCACTGAATCTGTATCAATATATTACTTTGTCTAGCCTCTTTCAACCACAGTTTGCTTAATAATTTGGTTTGAGTTAGTTACTCTCCACTTAACCCATTACTCAAATACAGGAATCTAGGGTGCAAAAACCTTTACTTGGAGTAGCCAATGTCATTTAATGAGACATTAATGAGTGTTGTTCAATGTCACCATTCCTTAAGAATTCATTCAGGCCAGGTGTGGAGGTCTTATACAACTTATTTAATCATTATAGACAGAAATACATGCATTTCGATAGATGCATTAAAATTCCCTTTGATTCTTAGCATACACCTAGGCTCAAATAGTGTCAGTACTTGCAGGTTTTTTTCTTTTTTTCTAAAGCAGTAGGTACACCTTAGACCTGTACTGGAAAAAAAATAATCTAAAGGTGTCCCCAAAGATCAAGATTTTTCATTTGCCCTTTTGTAGGTTTAGCTGTACGAATGAAAGTTATTATGCAAAAAAGCAGTGCCCTTAATTTTTTATTAAATTAACCCATTATTACTAAATTAAGCCCAGAGATAACCTTAAGTATGCTCACATAGAAACATGGATCTGAAGGTTGGGTGTGACGTGATGACCAGCCAATACAATCAGTACCGCTTGTTAAATGGGAAATTAATTTAAAAAATGAAAACATTGTTTTCATGCCTCAGTGTTAAAACATACATTTTCATTAAAGAGAAAGAATGTGAATGAAATGTCTCTGGGGCTGGAGGAGGTTGTCATGGATCTTAGAAAGGAAATGGAACAAAGACCCTCATTTCAAAGGATTTCCAGAGCCCAGAACAATTCTGTTCAGAAACTGAATGCATTAATATTACCAGAACCAAGGCCTAATCTCTCTCTCCATGTATATATCATTTTGCTGAATTGTTACAGGGACATTGACATGATTTGAGAACAATCATATGCAGCCTGCAGAAATTACCTCTTTCACAAACAACAGAAGACTACATACCTGTAATAATAAGATTTATGATAAACCCTATACAAATCCTCACAATAACAATATTATCGCATATACATACATCTCCTATAAATTACAAAAACACTTCTGCTGAAATTTATTTCTGACGACCACCCACTGCAAATGGCTTGTATTGAAATTTCCTACTACGATGTATTTATGATCATCCATGCTTTACAGATTTGTTACCTTACAATAGTCGTTTAGGAAGCAGGGGCTAAACACTTACATGTACCTGAAATCTCAAAGATTTGGAAGTTTCAACTTCACCCCAAATTGAACCCCACTTACAAATAACCTCCACTGAAATGATGGTATATTATCGGCATTGAGCTGTTGAGATGTGGATTGTTGCGTTTAACCAAAAATTCTCTCACCATTCTGTATACCTCCAGTGGGCCACTGGTTCAAAGTGGGACTGGGGCTCATGGTTTGGTTTGAGACTACCAACCTCACACGTGCACGCAGGAGAGTGTGTTTTAATCTCCCATGGGCCAGAGAGTCTCACACCATAACCCCCAATTGCAACACAGTGGTCACAAACGATAATTAGTCCACGAAGAACTGACTGGATATATTGAAATACCTGATGTACAAAACAAAACGAATGACCAATTACAGAAATTATTCTTTAAATCTATATGAAATGGCATCTTGCTTATTTAAACTATGTATACGTTATGACGCAAAACAAGATTCGCAGCAAAACCACAAAAAACAAATAATAATAAAAAAAACAATTGCAACATGAAGTTATTGGTTTAAGCAAGACAGGGTACACGTCGTAAAATGCTATTATACGTAGCCCATGTCTTAATCTTTTTATATTAAACAGTGCCTACTCTCAACCTAAAATATAGGCTATATATATTGTATGGTCGTAAACAAATACGTATACAAGTATCGTCGCATAAAGTCGAATTTTTAAGACTAGCTAATGCTCGTAATTAAAAATAAGAAAATTAAATATATAAAAAAAAAAAAAACCTCAAACGGTTTATTTACGTTGAACGTCTCAACGCGATTAAAATGTGTCGAATAGGCACACTGGTTACTACTGCAATTTACATGCATCTACATAAAAATAACGTCATTGTTTTATAAGTGACAGTACGGACGCTACGCAAATTCGTTCATCCAGGCAATTGCGCAGCAGGATTTCCCTGGCTGTTTACGCATGCAATACAAAATGGAAATGCTAAAACGACCCGTATTTTAAAAATCATGGGCCGTGCTTGGATATTTCAAATGATATATTGCAGCGCTTTTGTTGTAATGGTATAAACTCACCCCCTTGGTCTTTCGGGGACGGCTGTGTTTTCTCTTTTTGTTTGGCATTGCTGAGATGCGCAGAATATAGAACTTGTTTCTGTTCAGGACAGATGTATACAAGACAATAGTGCAGTACCCCTGCCGACGACACTATACTGTTTAAAGTTCCAGATACGAATTCGTTGCTGTCGAGGTTTTGAAGCGGGGGGCGTGTGAATACATCGCCCGTGGACACCACCTTCAAAATCAAGTTCGTCAGAACTTCTGTTTCGTGGACTACTTAAGTAACCTTCTATCCCGGTTCCGCCTCGGTGATTAAAGACAAGGTATGCGGGTTTGATGCAAACAGAGATAGTAAAGAATCGCGCGAGGGAATTGGTTAGGAGTAGGGCTGTCAAAGTTAACGCGTGCAATTCATTTCAAATGCTTAAAGCCGTTTTTTGTTTTTTTAAACCTTAGTTAAATCCATGGTTAAAATACAACTCCACGCTCTCGCGCTTGTTTGTCAATCGTCTGCTTGAATTTAGATTTAGCTTGAATGACGGAGAAAACGGCCAGTTTTATTACAAAACTCTTACAGGTGGGTATTTTGATAAAAGCAAAGTTATTTTCAGCTACTGTAGGGGTGAATTTGTGTATCACCGAAGTACGTAGTACGCAACAGTAGTGATAGGGCTAGCAATGCTAGACAATAGCAGCCTACTCTTTTAGAGTTAGTGCGCAGGAGCAAATGGACAAGTCAACGAGCAGCAAACTAACAAAACCAATAGCGAACTTTCTGATACAGATTATTTTGTGTCTTTCCATTACAATAAAACACAGTATTAATTTAACATAACACACTGCTTTTTCAATTGAGAATTGTTTATTTAGGGCCAACTTTGAGCAGATTCAAAAAGGGATTAATCGCAATTAACTACAGAAAATCATGCGATTAACGCGATAAATTATTTTAATATTTTGAAAGCCCTAGTTAGGAGTTCACGTTTTATGACCAAAAATTGCTGGGAGTAATAATTTTTTTTAAAGTACTTCGATACACAATATAATTTCTGTATTTAAAAAATACATTAATATATACAAAACAATTCCAAAATTATGAAAATTCCACAGCGGGTATGATACTATTCTTAGCAGTTAATCAAATCCGAACTCACTGTTTTTGCCATGGAGACTGTTTAAAAAGCAATTGGAAATCCATGAACGTATAGGGGGAAATATGAGCAAATGACAGCTTTGAGATGGCCACAGATTGCAAAAAGTCAAGCCTATATTCAGTATACATTTTTAAAATACCTTTGTGTAATTACCAGTATAACAAATACTCAAATTTCAATCCCTTGTTCTTTACCTTGACCAAGAACTACATGAATGAAGTTGTCTGCCCAAGCAAGACGAGGCTTTCTATTAAGTCTGTTAAGTTTATTCTTATAAAAATTTTAACTTAAAGACTTGTCTGTCTATACATTACAAAAAAGAGGATATATACATGGGAATATAATAGTGAAGAGAATATAATAGGTACACTTACTATTTATGCATGTCATCCTCCTGTCAACAACATAAACAGAAGGCTCACATGGTGTGGTAATGTATTAAGGACTTGTGCAACAACTTGGGGGACTCAGTAATTATCCCGAATCAAAACTGCTGCTATGCTTGGGTGTGGTGGGCTCCAGTGTGAAAATACCCTCTGACTGCACGGGCCAATGGCATCCATACACTGCCAGAGTTAATATATGCACTCAGCCACATAAACCACACAGCAGCACTGCTCTGTCCAGACTCTAGGCCTACGCTGAAGCATACCAGGACATCTCCTGGAGCAAAGGATTGCATCCCTGATTACATCTAAAATGTTTTATCATTTTACAGCTATTGAGCTCTCTGCTGTTTTTTCAATCATATGATCATGGCCATAAGTTATCATTACACAAGCCAAAACACTGAAAAATCAAACATATTTTCTTCTCTTTTCTGATGTGTGACTTTGTTTGATTCTTCATGTGCAATGCAATGTGCTGAATGTGAAATAGAAGCAGGATTTATGGATGGGAATTACTTCCTTTAGTATATTTGTTAAATCAAGCTGATGTTTTAAATGCCCAGATGTTTTGTGCCAACTGATAAATAAGTTTCTGCCCATTTTTACCTTTGCATTTAAGGATTTTTTAAAACAGATTTATCCTCGAGGTATATTATGCAGCTATGTCCACATCATCCAAAATGTATAGGATGGTTGCAGAACAATAGACAAGGTGCTACCACATAGTCATAGCAGGGAATAACTCGATTGAGGGGGGTAAACAGTCTGGCACCCAGAGAGGCCATTTGCTCAGAGGTCTGGCCTCCACCCTCCCCTCTGGGAAGGGTTGTCTTTAAAGACACAGGAACAGGGAGACTTTTCTAAAAAAAGGTTCTAAAAACCTTCAGGAAACATAGTGTTATATTTCTACAGTACAGAGCATTTCCTCCAGAATAAAAGTGCCCAACCAGGAATAATAAGACTTTGGACTTGCTGTATGCAAACGTCAAAGATGCATACAGTTCCACCCCTGGGAAGATGGGACCATAATCTGGTGCTTCTCTCGCCCCTCTACCTACCAAGGGTCCAGCGGCTACCTGTGACAAGTAGGACACTGAGGAAATGGTCACAGGATGGCAATGACGCCCTACAGGACTGCTTTGGGACTACAGACTGGGATGTTTTCAGTGAGTCATATGGAGAGGACATTGACAGTCTCACTGACTGCATTACTGACTACATCAACTTCTGTGTGGACATCAATGTGCCCACTCAGAAAAGTCAGCTGTTTTCCCAATAACAAACCCTGGATTACCAGGTTTGATAATGGTTCTATCAGCCTTCCCTCCAAAATGGCCCCCAAAACCCCCCACGGCCTCCCCCGACTATCAAGGACCCATCGACCTACCCCACTACAGCTAACGCATTATAAACCCCACCACCTCTGTCATTCACAACCACTCAGGTTAAGAAAGAACTGGAGAGGCGTCGCAGGCGCAAGGCCCCTGGCCCAGACGGCATTAGCCCTAGGGTGTCGAGGATCTGTGCAACCCAACTTTGTGGAGTATTTCAGCACTTGTTCAACCTGAGCCTGAGCCTCGAGAGGCTCCCATTGGAAAACCTCCTGCCTGGTGCCCAAGAAGGGACACCCCACTGCCCTTAATGACTACAGGCCAGTTTACAGGCCTCTCAAACCTCAGGCCCCTGGTCAGTACCTTTATGGACCCCCTGATTTTCCTACCAGCCTCTCACCAGAGTGGACAATGCTATCATCTAGCTGCTCCAGAGGGCTTACTCTCACCTGGATGTAGCTGTGAGAGTCATGTTTTTTGACTTCTCCAGTGCCTTCAACCCCATACAGCCTCGGCTACTGGCTGAGAAGATCAGACAAATGCAGGTGAAAGCCCCCTTAGTCTCCTGGGTTGTTGATTATCTGACTGACGGACCACAATTTGTTCGGCTACAGAGCTCTGTATCAGACCAGGTGGTGAGCAGCACAGGGTCTCCTCAAGGGACAGTACTGTCCCTTTTTCTGTTCACCCTGTACACCTCTGAATTCAGATACAACTTGAGATGGTCGGGACCTACAAGTACTTGGGAGTCGACATGGACAACAGGCTGGAGTGGGCTGTGAACACCATGGCCCTCTATAAGAAGGGACAGAGCAGGCTTTACTTCCTGAGGCGGCTCCGGTCCTTTGATGTGTGCAGCTCATTACTGCACACTTTCTACCAGTCTGTTGTCACTAGTGCCATTTTCTATACTGTGGTGTGCTGGGGCACCAGTATCAAGGTGGGGGATGCTAACTGGATCAATAAACTGATCAGGAAGGCTAGCTCTGTGCTAGGGTATAATTTTGGATCCCTGGAGGAGGTGGCAGAGGCAAGGGCACTGTCCAAACTGAGAGCCATTATGGACAATGCCTCCCACCCCGTCCATGACATGGTGGTGGAAATGCGGAGCTCCTTTAGTGCTAGACTGATCACCCCTCGGTGTCGGAAGGAATGCTATCGAAAGTCCTTCCTGCCATCAGCCATCAGCCAACACAATGCTGCACTGTGAGCCAGATCACTGGTCCCTATTTGTCCCTTACAATTACTCTGAGTTTTTTAACTGTTCATTTGCACTAACGATTGTCCTGTTTGCATGTACAAATTGTTGTTGCGTGATTTATTTTTGTGAAATTTCCGCTGTGTTATCGCAATTTCCCCTATGGGGGATAAATAAAATACAACTACTAACACTACTATGTGATATAGCACCAATCAAAAATCCATGACTCATGCCATCATGTCTGGACACTGAAAACCAAATTTCTCATAAAAGCATGAAACTCATTATCTTTTTTCTGGACAACGGACTATGGCCATCTGTCCACTTTTATTGCCCTTATACCCAAGGGGGCTCAGTAGCGCCCCCTGAAATAGCAAAATGGACACATTTCCAATGGTTCTAATTAGAGAACCAATTGACATATCGGGGGTTATTTCACAGGATTATTAACTATGATGTTTCACTATGATAAATAATGTTAGAGGCACATTTCTAGCTTGAAGTAATGGAAAAACATTTTTTTATGGGTCATTAATGTGAAGTTTCATTGTGATGATTAATTATGTTCCTTGGTGGTGGTATGAACATGCTCTGTAATCTCAAGCTTAACAGGGTTTGTAGTTCTTGAGTAGTTAGCGTTATACTAAATACGTTATTTTTTACATTACCCACAAATCCGCATGCGTCCCACAATTGGAGGGTTTTGGCAACATGGCATTAATTCAATCCAGTTAGGGTTTGCATGAAGGTTACAGTAGCTATGGTTCAAAATTGCTGAAACACAGATAGAGTTTCGTGAAAAATCTAAGAGAGAATCTAAGAGATTCTAAGAGAATCTGGGAAAAGGATTTAAAATGAATAGTAATTCAAACAACATGTCTTGGCTAGGTCCAGCTGGAAGCAAGGTTGTCCGGCAACATGTTCGTAAAACTGACCCAAAATCAGTGATGGCAAGCTATCATCTATCATCAGACGAGCTACTGTAGCTCAAATTGCTGAAAAAGTTAGTGCTGGTTCTGTTAGAAAGGTGTCAGAACACACCTGCATCGCAGTTTGTTGCGTATGGGGCTGTGTAGCTGCAGACCAGTCAGAGTGCCCATGTTGACCCCTGACCACTGTTGAAAGCGCCTACAATGGACACATGAGCATCAGAACTGGACCACGGAGCAATGGAAGAAGGTGGCCTGGTCTGATGAATCACAGTTTCTTTTACATCTTGTGGATGGCTGGGTGCGTGTGGGTCGCTTACCTGGAGAATGCATGGCACCAGCACTATGGGAATAAGGCAAGCCAGCAGTGTGATGCTTTGGGAAATGTTCTGCTGGGAAACCTTGGATCCTGCCATTCATGTGGATGTTACTTTGACACGTACCACCTACCTAAGCATTGTTGCAGACCATGTACACCCTTGGGTCGCCGGACAACCTTGCTTCCAGCTGGACCTAGCCAAGACATGTCGTTTGAATTACTATTCATTTTAAATCCTTTTCCCAGATCCAGATTTATCATTCGCGCGCTCTTAGATTTTCCACGAAACCCTATCTGTGTTTCAGCAATTTTGAACCATAGCTATTGTAACCCTCATACAAACCCTAACTGGATTGAATTAATGCCATGTTGCCAAATCCCTCCAATTGTGGGACGCATGCGGATTTGTGGGTAATGTAAAAAATAACGTATTCCGTATAACGCTAACTACTCAAGAACTACAAACCCCGTTAAGCTTGAGATTACAGAGCATGTTCATACCACCACCAAGGAACATAATTAATCATCACAATGAATTCAGTTATTTTCAGAGTTCTGGACTGATTTCATGGCTCCAAAATATCTGGATACTTTGAGACACGCTGGGATTCCAGACTTGAAATAAGTACATTGAAATAAATGAATGTGTACATGAACCATTCTTAATTAATCCAATTAATAATGGTGATTAAATATCATATGCATCAAATTCTAGAAATGGTAAGAATTAGGGTTAGGCAAGCCAGTCTATATTTTTTAATAATGCCAGTCTCAAATTATGTTCCGTTTGTTTGTATTTAATCTCCAATATTGAGCAAATACAATAAATACATCATCATCTTTGTCCTGTTGATATATTTTAAGTATTTGAGCCCAAGCGAAATGACTCATTTGTTTGTCCTGTAGTGTGTCTAGTAATCTAAAAGTTACTGAGCTGCAGCCTGCAGTAACATCCAGATTTACAGGCCTGGGTGCATTTCCTTTAAAGACTTTTAATTAATTGTTCTCATGGCAATATAGTCAATTGAACTCAGTTGAAAAATAGGCTTTGGTACTTGTTTGTGAAAAAAGAAAAATCACTATAATTATTTGCAATTTGTATAAATTTAGGTTTTGTCCTTAAAAATTAAATAATGAATTAATTACTGCTTTGGGTAATCTGCAAAAAGACCCTTGTGATTAAATTATGTCACTGCTCAGTTTGTTCTAATCATTAGTATAAAAGTAAAGATGGTTCTATAACTTTAATTCTGTCTAATTCAGAACGTTTTAATTGAAAACCAACACATTCAATGGAGTTTCAGGAGCAACATTGAAAAGCCACGTTAAGTAATATGGCCCACTTTCCCTTTAAAGACACACCCTCTTGAACGGTACCAAAAATCTGAGTTGATTACAAGGGTTTGTATATAAAGAAGGCCCCTTAGTTTATGTTCAGAAGCAGTGGTTCTAGGAATTTGAGGTTAAAAAAAAAAAAAGATATTTTAAGTCTTTGGTCAGTAATGTTATTTAGTGTTGTTTTGCTCAAGTCGGCTCAATATTGGCAACACTTGGGACTTATTTGCTCCCTATTGTGTTGTCTCAGTGTATAATTTGCTTTTTAATATGTAAAGGTTTCTGGTCAATTGTTGCATAATTTTCGAGGCGTCCAAGAACGATGGTGAGTCAATTTAATTTTTTAGTTTTTGTTAATTTTTAATTGTCTGTGGTGTTAGTCAAATGCTACTTATCTTAGGCTGAGTGACAGGGTTCGTAAACTATCAGTTTGGTTTCTCTTATACCCCCTTCCTTTATCTTTTCATGGAGAAATCAGATTTAATTTTTTGCCTGGTGGTTGAGTATATGCTTGTATCATTATCTTCTAAAGCCTTTCTTGCCTAGATGAGATTAGAAATGGACACTACCGGCAGCTGTACATCCAGAGCAGCTGATCAGTGGTAAGGAGGATGCAGCCAATAACTATGCTCGGGGCCACTACACTATTTATTATTTATTTTTAAGATTTTCTTTCTAGATTATTGTGCAAGTTAAATTCATGTTGAACAAATTTTCTCCCCAGTCTGACCAGTGCACTGGACTCCAGGGATTCCTGATATTTCACAGCTTTGGAGGAGGAACAGGTTCTGGGTTCACTTCCTTACTTATTATAGTCTGTAGACTATGGCAAGAAATCCAAACTGGAGTTCTCGGTTTATCCAGCCCCCCAGGTGTCCACTGCTGTGGTGGAACCTTACAACTCCATCTTGACTACACACACCACTTTGGAGCACTTGGACTGCTCCTTTATGGTTGACAATGAGGCAATCTTTGACATCTGCATGCGCAACCTTAATGTTGAGCGCCCCTCCTACACCAACCTCAACCGCCTCATTGCCCAAATAGTTTCCTCCATCACTGCCTCCCTGCACTTTGATGGGGCCCTGAAAATGTTGACCTGACTGAGTTCTGGACCAACCTGGTGCCCTACCCCCGCATCCACTTCCCCTTGGTCACCTATGCCCCTATCATTTCTGCTGAGAAGGCCTACCACGAGCAGCTCTCTGTGCCAGAAATCACCAATGCCTACTTTGAACCTGCTAACCAGATGGTCAAGTGTGACCCTCGGCGAGGCAAGTACATGGCCTGCTGCCTGCTATACCGAGGAGATGTTGTGCCTAAAGACGTAAATGCTGCCATTTCCAACATCAAGACCCGTCGCTCAATTCAGTTTGTGGACTGGTGCCCGACAGGCTTCAAGGTAGGCATCAACCACCAACCACCCACTGTGATTCCTGGAGGCAACTTGGCAAAGGTGCAAAGGGCTGTTTGCATGCTTAGTAACACCACAGCCATTGCTGAGGCCTGGAGTCGCCTGGACCATAAATTTGATCTCATGTATGCCAAGAGAGCATTTGTCCACTGGTATGTTGGGGAAGGTATGGAAGAAGGGGAGTTCTCAGAGGCCAGAGAAGACATGGCGGCCCTGGAGAGGGACTATGAAGAAGTGGGTGCTGACTCTGTTGAGTGTGGTGACGATGACGAAGTAGCGCAGCACTTAATCATTGTTCTGCCTTTACTTGAGGTGTGTTGTAATTTAATGTAAAACTCATTCAAAAGCCTTTCTGGGTTACTGATTCCTGTCAAAAATATTTGGTAGTTTTATCCAGACAAGTTTTTAATTCAGGTGACTCATTTGAGTACTTCAATAATGCTAACTAATGAGACTTTAGTTCAAGTGCATTTCATGCTATGAGGACATGCCCTGTTAATGAGTTGCTAACCTTTGACAATCATGCCTTAATTTAGTCACCTTTTAGGTGCTTACAATTACTCTTGCCTACAGTAAATATTCAATTCCTACAATTACCATAACCAGTTTAACATCTCAGAGTCATTACCTCTAGGCCACAGGATTACAGAAGGTGTTCTATTCCTCTAATCTGAGGAGCTTCTTCCTGGGTACACTAAGGGATATTACAGCTTATTACTCTGTGCTGAGTAAATGCATCCTGGTAGTTTCCCAAATGCTGTGTGTGCACAAAAAAAATTAGCAGAGACACTGTTCTCACTTTCGCACCCTCTACCCCCAAGACTTGGTTCTTCAGGAAATTAAGACTTTTATTACGTAAACACAACAAAAGCCGTGGTGTCCCAACGAACACCCACGACACACAGCCTTTTGTACAATTCAAACATACCCGCCCTTCCTCTAATGGGAGGTGGCCAC
>JAOVYW010000614.1:0-13190 GCA_025775045.1 Hiodon tergisus | reverse complement strand
CAAGACAACACCCTGTCAAACTGGACTGCAAGAAACCACCCTGTCAAACTGGACTGCAAGACAACACCCTGTCAAACTGGACTGCAAGAAACCACCCTGTCAAACTGGACTGCAAGACAACACCCTGTCAAACCTGACTGCAAGACACCACCCTGTCAAACTGGACTGCAAGAAACCACCCTGTGAAACTGGACTGCAAGACAACACCCTGTCAAACTGGACTGCAAGACAACACCCTGTCAAACTGGACTGCAATACACCACCCTGTCAAACGGGACTGCAAGACACCACCCTGTCAAACGGGACTGCAAGACAACCTCTGATTTGCAGGGGCCAGACAAAACGCCAGTATCGTGGCAGTGTAAAACACTGAAGCAGCCTGATGGCTCAAGGGGTCACTGTGTTGACCCTTTTCCATCCTGGGTCTCTGTGCGTGTCGTGTGATATAACCACATCACATGGGGCACACAATGTGTCATACGACACTGTTACCAAACGTTTACCAAGAAAAGCAGAACATTCACATTTTAAAGATTAAAAAGTATCAAACTATTTAGAGTATACACATTGAATACTTTGAACTAAACATTAACTATAGATTTTATTTTACAGAAAAGGTTCATGCTTCATTATATTATATTTTTATTCATTTTATTATCCATTTCAGTTTTAGTTTAATGAAAGTTAACATCCAAGCGAAGCTTAATAAATGCAATACTTCTTCACAGCGAGAGTTTGACATTATTTCAATTTTGTAAAAAGTTGCAGCACTTTTGCATTGGGAACTCCATAAGCGTCTGGTCCCTGAATGTCTTCCTCTGTAGACAGCATCCAGGAATGTGTAGCAAAAAATTCAATAACATACACCGTCCTTTTCCTGTAGGGTCACATAAATCAGTTGTGGATATTCATGGACATCCAATGCATGGGTGAAATTAACTCCTGGATGTGCAGGGAGTCACATTTTCAATGTTTGCAATTTCAGAAAAGAAAACAAAAATCCCGTTACTTGAAGTTTGTCTTTTAGAGGATTTGTGCGTGAATAGAAAGGAGCTAGCAACAGCGACATCCTCGTATTTCAGGATTAATGTGTCTGATTTAGGGGAGATAACCCAATCACAGGCCTTGCTTGGTTTCTCTAACTTCAGCACCTGTTTAATTCAACAAATCAACCACCCTTAATTCAGTTTTTATTGGATTAGTCATTGGTTTTCACGAATGAAATATGAAACATTTAGCCACAGTTCAGTCCTTGTAACAGACAATTCATTTGTAACAGTGTTAATAGGGTTTCCAGAGATTATGCCCAGCTCTGAATCATTAGATTTATTGAGGCTTGTTAATGCCTTATTGGTTTCAACCATGCTGGGACAAAGAATCGTGCTTTTAGATACGTCAGTCCTTTAGATATTTTACCCATGTAAGGAGGTACATATATTTTAGTTTCCATATTTCTAAAATTGACTGTAACATAAACGTGCACTACATGGCTTAAGTAAACTCATCTACAGCAATAATACATGGCTTAAGTAAGCTCATCTTCAGCAATTAAAATATATCATAAGTTTTGCATAAATTTTGGGCTCCACGTTTCCCACGATGCAAGACTGCAACAGTCGGATTTGCTTACTAAGTGTTACCACCTACAGCGGTCATTTGGAGCATTAAAGGACATTAACGATAAGAAAAACACTGGTGTGCTGTTCGCTGTGTTGTTCGCTGTGTTACTCGTGTGTCACATGGTCTGAGTTTAGCATCCCTGTCTCCGCCAATGGCAACCGCCTCTTAATGCAAACGCAAAAGAAAAGAGCCTTCCTGACGGCCCTATTGCCAAATTCATTTTCAAGCTGTCAAACAGCTCACAAAAGGATCTACGGCATATTATATTTATAATATGTCTCTTCTGCTTTCAGCACAGAATCAATGACAACATCTAACCACACACTATAAAAATCAAAAACACCCAACTGCAGCAAAAACTAGTAGCCTAGATTAATTTAAAAACAGTAAAATGTTTATATAGGACAGATTGTTTCATAAATAAAGGAATTTATTTACGAAGCGCTGTGTTTATTGACAAAGCACACGGTCTAGACAGAGACAACATTAAACAGCTGAACATTTGCATTACACACGTAACCAATCATAATCATTCCTTTTAACTATAGTTTACTATTACGATTGTTTTGTATGTAAATTAGGTTGATCTAACTTGCATGCTCACATAATGTTACATAAATAGAACTTTCTCTTTCTATGTTTAATTCTGTGTTATGTTAATGAAAGCAATGTTTTGCATGTAAATCCCACTAGTCTCCCACTGTAGTAAACATAAACGCTATTTTTAAATAAAAGACTACTATTTTGTAAAGGGGGGGGTTCTACATAAACGCTGATAACACGTCACTTATAAAAACAAAGATGTGTTCTGCGTTGCACTTTACACAGAAGGACATCATTTGAACGACTTTTGAAGGTAACTTCTCCCGGTTTATGGTTCTGAGTCTTCTGGTTGGTCAATCAAGTTGAAAATTGTGTCTTACATATTAAAGGGGACAAACTGCTGTCATTGGTTATTATGCAACACACACACCCATTTCACCATTTTCACTAGTATTACTAGTTCAAGCCCACCTTTTTAACTGTTTAACAGGTATTTGCTACCCCCTGACGTGGCTTGACATTGGCTGGGCACCTAGGGTCTGCATTATGGCACAGTGTCACCATTACCAAAACAGAGCGGTAAGTGTGTGTGAGGCATTGGCGCTGGTACTTGGTTTTGTAATTCTGTACAATGCTCTTTTCTGCCAGTTTCTCCGTATGCGTTTTCGTTCACCCTCAGTATTAACCACCGTTAGCACAGTTTCACATGCACAGCATATGGCTTTAATACAAATAAGCAACATAAAAGAGGAGGCATTTTTGAGGATGTTTCTGGACGTTTAGGTCTGTTTGTGCTCAGGGTCAAAGCAGGAAGCGTATACCCCAGGCTACACCCAGTCTTACAGTGACCCTCCACACCCTCTCCTCGTGTTTGGGGGTCTGGGAAAAGCAGTCCTACACACAGGGGGTTAGATCAGCACTGCCCTGTCGAAGAGCACTGTTCTTCTCGTCTTGGCATCTTGCTGTGAGGGCAAGGGGTGTATTTCTGCGCTCAGTCATTAAGCTGGGATTTCCAAAGAGCCACAGGGTATTACTGCTGTTCGCTTTTATACTCTCGTTTTGACTCTCCATGTTGAGAAGCAAGTCATGATGATTGCCCTGGAGCAAACATAGCCTTTTATGGCACTAAAATGCTTCATAAAAACATGTGAAGCAAGATTTCTGTGGGGGATTACAGTTT
The DNA here is from genome assembly GCA_025775045.1 of Hiodon tergisus. Lineage (NCBI taxonomy): Eukaryota > Metazoa > Chordata > Actinopteri > Hiodontiformes > Hiodontidae > Hiodon > Hiodon tergisus. Next base: position 9,847 of record JAOVYW010000614.1, on the reverse strand, counting down.
TAACTTGTTTACTCTGAAGAGCGTGGACAGAAATCCACCTCTGGTCCGTGTCATTATACAGTAATGAGCCTGTTGTAGCCTGCAGAGAGTGAAAAACGCTTTGTTAGGCTGGCAATGCATACAGTTTTCTGTTTCAGAGAGAGGGATTCGCTGCAGACTTAAGACGCTACAGGGGATAATCCATATTGCCATTTCTGTGGGCGGGCATGATATTAACAGGGGAGGTCCGTCCTCATTTTGGTGGGGTTATATTTGGCAAGCGATTGTACCCGTCTCCCATCAAACGGAGGGGAGCACAATAATGATGCGTTTCCCTCAGGCAGAGCCCAGAGAGCCATCCTTCTTTTTCTGGGAACATTACATCTTAACAAGGGGCGGAAATTAAATTGCGAGAAATCGTCTACCGAATGGGGGAAAAACGGCTCTGAGTGATCGGAGCGGGAATCGATGACGTCCGACGGGCCTCAGAAGTTCACCAAAACGGCCTGCTCAGAAGTTCACCTCAAAAACACGATGAGAGTCTGAGGACATTGAGCAACAACGATAATTCTGAGGGCGGTTCTGGAATGGAGAGCGCACCGTGTGCAGAAAATCTCTCTGTGGGTTTTTTTTTTTCAGTCTCCGGGTTCCCGGGCAACACTGATTAGCTGATTATAATACATGCCTATATTTATCCAGGTATCACTCCTTGCTGGGTGATTGCTCGCTGGATCCACCTGACCATGGTTGCTGGAATGCCGTCAGCTCCCGTTGATTGCACCGGTTATTTGCGTCCTCGTTGCCAGATTGCTGCAGTGGTACCCCTGTGTCGTAGGCAGCTAAAGTGCTGTCAGGAGAGATTGCTAATACATCTGTTTCCATTCCCACATTATAGAGGACACGGTACCTGTCCTGATGATAGCAAATCCATTTCAAGCAACGCTATGAAAACTTGGTGGAAGATATGACTCCTTTTCTCCATTTGGTCCAACATTATTACTTAATGTATTGGATTTTTTGTTTTTTTTAATTGAGATAGTGCATATATGGTACACTTCACTGTGAAATGGTTACTCAGTTGTAAAACGGCTCAAATCTTCTCCGGCTGTAGCAGCCACTGGTGCCATGACCGTTTAGCGTTGTGTGGATTTCATTTGAAATATGTCTCATTGTAGCTTTACCTCTCAGTCTTCCTCTACCATCCTCTCCCTCGGTATCTTTCTCTGCTCAATAGAGCTCCATTATACTTCATCTGTGGTCCAATTCGTTCCTGACAAAGGCACTCAGTTACGGAAACTTCTAGAATGAACATTTTCAGGCAAAATTAAGATATGGAAGTATTTTCGATTTTCTCTTCAACGATGTAGTCACTTGATGCACAAGACTGCAATTGTCAAAGGCCGTTGAATGGCATTCTACCAAATTCTGCGTAATTTAATCATTTCACCAGCTAAACCACAGTCTGCGGTAAAATCATTGTGTCCTACTCTGCTGAAGAAAGGATGGTAGCAGAGGAAAAACACAGAAACTCTTGATAAAATTCTGTGGATTATAGGAAACATTTTATTCATTATTCAGTATTTCACATACACGTGACCCTAAAAAGGTCATGATGCAGTTTCTCACTGATCTGTGCACACCATTTTAGATGGGATTGAATTAGATTTTGGAACATTTAAAAAATATATATTACCTGAAAAAAACAGCAAAGTTTTCAGAAACAAAAGCCAATGTCCCAGAGCAACTTTGTGTAATCCGTGCAAATATCAAAGTTACCTCCCATTCAGACTCATTACAGTTCTATTTTTTTTAATGGACAACCGTTGCTGTGACTATCACAGAACCATAACATAATTGGAAATTTGTCTAAATTTGCTGCGGTTGAAAATGGAATGTAATTACATTTCTAAAGTTACCATCTCAGCAAAAATTAAAGGGAAATATCCCCCTACAATTATCCACTGCAATTATAATTGAGTGGGTCCCCTCAAAATATTTTTTTAAATCCAAAACTTAACAATGACATTAACAACTTTCTCTGTAAATGTGATGAACTCGCCATGGCAACATGGCAGGGAAAGTGAATGAAATACAGAAATATCTGCAGAAAGAGAAATGTTTCATTTGATCATTTATTTTATAGTTTATTTTGTAGCTCAGCAATGTGCAGAATTTATGTGGGACACTATTGCCGCAGTACAAAGCCCAAAGTCCTGGTTCTGTCACTCTCAGTTTGAGTTCACTGCATGACATTTGAATTGAGAGATCAAAGGTGACATTAAATAGGTCTTTATGGATGGGATTCAGAATTCAACTCTCAATGGGACTCTTTGTCTGGTTCAAGGAGCGTTTTGACCACACATGAGGATTAAATGATTAGCCCTTTCTCTTTTCTCTATTCCTCACAGAGTTGATAAGTACAGTATTCCAATTATACATGGGAGTTCGTAATAGTGAACCCACTAAGTCTAATTCATTTAAAATGGAACACGTTGATATTTTATCAGTGTGTTTTGGTTTCACTCTTGCAACCACTCCTGTTATCAGGCAGAACTTAAGGTCTTACAAAATAAATAATTAAGCCAATTTGAAATGAACAAATCGTACGAATGTAATAACTGAATTTTGCTTTTATTTTATTTGTATCTGTTTTTCTTTTGCTGTATGTACATATCTACAAATGACAAAATGTTCTACGAAAGAAAACTGAGATAGATTGTAGTCCAGCTCCCTCTGGTGGCCCTACCTTGCAAGTGAATGGAAATGATGAGTACAGTAAGGTTTGGGTCAATGTAAAGTTAGAGGGTCGTTGATGCCTTGATTAGGTCACATCTACCACATATTAGATACGAGAATAATCTGGGAAACATTTTGTATTTACTGATTTTCTAAATAAATACTTTGCTGTTTTTGTTCTCAGCTCTAGTTATATGGGAACAAACACATCAGTATCACCACTGGCCTCTACAGATGAAAATAGCTGTAACAATAGCCGTCAAAACAATGGCAATCGGCATGGACTGTGAAGCACCACATCGGTGCAACGCCCGCGGTAAGGTCTGTGGAGCACTGGCTGTGGGCACAATGGCTCAACCTATGGCCTTAGCCAATACATGTCTTCCCGTGCTCTTTTGAACTTCCCCTCACGTGGACGGCCTCCGTGAATCCTGTGTAGTAGCTTTGTTGGCATGGCGTAGGCGTTGCCCCACAGAGAGGTCGGATCTGCACATCCAGTAACCTTATATATTTTTAGAAAAGTCTTTCCCCTGTGATCACACACACACATGCACCCAGACACACGCACACACACACAAAGTTACACACATGGACACAAACACCCACACACACACAAAGTTACACACAGACACACGTAAATACAGACACACACTATTTTGATCATTCAAAATAGATGCCTTCAGCTCACTCGTCTTTCTCTCCTTATCTGCTCACACCTTCCTATGGACACAGGTAGCGAGATGATGACAACCATGACGACGGAGGCCTTAGGTCCTGCACCTGTTTCGCTGCGCTCTCATTCTTCTACAGCGTGGGAATGTGTGTCAGCTGCATGAATGAAAACTTTCCCGGGGGTGTAGACAAGGTTTTTATCGTCTTTTTGCTGGTCTTCATCCTGTTTTTTAAAATTCTGCACACTGCCGAGCCCCAAAATTAACTATAAAATGAATGATCAATTAAATTTATTTTTCTATCTGCAGATATTATCATCTACAGAGTATTTCACTCTTTGATGTCTCATAAAATCTGTGCATTGGCATTGCTGCAAGGTTTTCCTTCAGGGTGTGCCAGAATATTTCTTCCTCAGTGGACTGTTTTTAGCTGGGGTGTGAATTTCCAGGGGTTAGCCGCTATAACAACGAAATGATGTGACGTCATCTTTGTTTTTTGACATTTTCTATTGCTGATGCTTTTCTTGGGTCAGGTTTTATACCATCCTCCGGGACAACGTCTCCAACAAAAGTAATAGTTTTTACGCCAAACTCACATTTCTCCTGGTTTCAGACTAATTCTGATTCCTGTCATCCCATTTTTCTACACCGGCTTCAGTGTCACACCAGCACCCCCTCAGGCGGACAAAAGAATAACAGCAATGAGGGCAGTCTTAGAACATGTGACAAGGGAGAAAGCGCTTCTGGGAAGCCACGGCTGACAGTCCGTGGTGAGGCACATCTGTCTCCACTCTGGGCTCATCCCAGCAGCTGTGAAGCCAAATCACCAGGGCTCAGAATGGAGAACTGTCTCAAGGGGCTGTGGTGAGCCCTTACGCGCTTACGTCTGTTTCGGTTTGTTTTCTCAGCAGACTCTGAGGAAGAGGACCACTAAGGCAACCCAGAAGAACCCACAGACCTCCTAGGAGGCTCAGCCCTATACCCTTATACCTCCTGACAGCAGCTCCAGCACCAATGTGACCCTCCTCATCCTTCCATTGATCTCATGAGGTCCTCATAGTTAGGCGTCGCCCCACCACTCTGCTGTCTGTCTTAAAAGCCCAGGGAACCTTCCTCAAGGGACCCTTGAGGGTGTGGCTCCACGCTGTGTGCCATACACATGTTTTCCTAAACATGGTCAGCTCTGATAAATACCAGGTCTGCTTTTGTGACTCAAACATCATGAAATAGTACCAAACATTGCGTTTTTGGTCAGGGTTTTCACTACTATAGGTTTTTTTTACTTCAAGGTCATCGTCGCTCAGCTGGAAACTGTTGAAAACATGTTGCTCTTGGTTGCTGATGACATGCTGGAGAATGGAAACATTACTTATCTCACCGTCTTCTCTGGCCCCACTGGCACGTAAGCAGATCTGCTGCTCAAATCACTTTCCGTTGTCAGCGAAGCTTCCAGTGTATTGCATGGGTCAGAAATACAGATAAAAGAATAAAGCAAGAGACAAGTTCTAAGACAGACCAGGCTTTTTTTTTAAATCGCAAAAACGTAAATTATTTTGACAATTACATTGTCTTGGTGCAGCTGAGAGGTCTGTCTTAAGAGGACACTGGAAGAAGAACGGATAATCTCACACCCACTGACAAGAGGTACAATACTTCACCTGTTGTGTCCAGTCACAAGCACGGCTGAGGTTGTAACTTATCCATTGCAGAACACCTCTGTTTATTATTTTTTTGTTTTTTTGTTTTTGTTTCAAATAACAAAGCTAAAGCCAGCTTTTCAACTGTTGTGTTTTTCTTAAGCTCTGAGCCATGCATGACAGCTAACGGTTCTGAGGAAAATGGCCTCTTTCTACGGTTTCACCCACTGATGTCTTCAGTCTCAGACATCAGACATCTCCCAAACCAAATCACTGCTTCTGACACTGTGTTGTCTTTCCGTATTATCTTAAATAAGACAGGCTGGGTATGAGAAGGATGATTGCTTATTTAGCCATCAGTGTTTTGAGGTGTGGCTAATCCACCTGTCAATTGTAATCAGATAAAAGTGAGTCCACACTTGCAGCAGCGGTAAACCAAAATTCTTACCCATTCTGCACATTTCCTGGTTTAACGGAATACAAATCATTGTTCTAATGCCAGTAACTCCAAAAAAATAATCTAAATTTTTTTTGGATTGCTGTAATCGTTTCCTTATCTGTGAGGGTGATTGTACGGGGAGTGTTTGCATTTAATCCATAATGATGTAGACGTGACCACGGTCAATTAAGCTAAAACACTTTTAAAATACAAAGAAAGGTCCATAAAGGCATGGTTGGATGACCCTATCGAACACCTTTGGGATGAACTTGAACGAAGATTGCGAGCCAGATCCTCTCGTCCAACATCAGTGTCTGACCTCACAAAGGCTCTTCTGGAAGACAGACACACTCCAAAATCTTGTAGAAAGACTTCCAAGGAGAGTGGAAGCTGTTATAGCTGCAAAGGGGGGACCAACTCGATATTAATGCCTATGGATTTAAAATGGGATGTCATAAAAGCTCCTGTAGGTGTAATGTGTAGTTGTCCCAATAATTTTGTCCATATAGTGTATTTATTACATTAAATAAATACTCAACGACAACTTTTCAACATGTTAAGTTGACACGTGTGGAAAAATGTTAGTGAACCCCCTTCGGTTATAAAACATTCGAATACACAGTGCTCCCTTTTGGGTTGGCAGTGGCTCCCCAAATCTTTGAGATTTTACAAAGTGCATAGACATAGCCTTTACCCCGTTCTGTCCTCAGGGTTTTATAACAGCAAGGTAGGATTCACCAGACACATGGTGGATAACATTTTTAGCTTTCAGCTGAATTCTGTTTCCTTGCAGTGACAGTTTTAGCAGAGAGTTTGTCGCAGTTCACCCCAGGGGTGTGGTGACTGTCAGAAAGAGTTTTATGGTACTGAGCAATTGTTTCCCAGCTAGTTTCACTGGGTCTGCCTCTTCTTCTGCAATCAATGTAACGTTGGTTTTCGAGAGTGGGTCCCTACGGAAATTTGTCCCATCCTGTTTGTGTCTCAGGACTGTCACGATTAAAAAGCTCGGTGGCTTTCAAATCCAGATCTCAGGGAAGGAATTCCCATGAGACTATTTTATTTTCCACGTTGTCATGTCTACAGCAGACTTGCTTGATTGTAAAATAAGATTAGGGATTAGATTCTTTTTTTGCTCTTCATTCTAAGGAAAAATGGGCCTACCTAGCTAGTTCTATATTATCTTTTCAGTTTTCATGTTGTTAATTTTAAGATGACAGTTTAGTTTCATCCATTATTATTATTATTATTATTATTATTATTATTATTATTATTAACTGGTATGTGTTTTAACTTTCTATGCATGTGATGGATGAAGACAATCTGGTCCAGTATCACTGAAGAAGACTGAAGCAACCTGAGCAGGAGGAGGAGGGCTCCATGACAACTTGCCCTATGACAATTAGTTCCCATGATTGTTTTACCCCACACCACAACTGGTCCTGAGGGCAATTCTCCCCGATGTGTGCCCCGATGTGTGCCCCGATGTGTGCCCCGATGTTTGCCCCGATGTTTGCCCCGATGTGTGCCCCGATGTTTGCCCCGATGGAAATGTGCCCCGATGTTTGCCCCGATGTGTGCCCCGATGTTTGCCCCGATGTGTGCCCCGATGTTTGCCCCGATGTGTGCCCCGATGTTTGCCCCGATGTTTGCCCCGATGTGTGCCCCGATGTGTGCCCCGATGTTTGCCCCGATGTTTGCCCCGATGTTTGCCCTGATGTGTGCCCCGATGTGTGCCCCGATGTTTGCCCCGATGTGTGCCCCGATGTTTGCCCCGATGGAAATGTGCCCCGATGTGTGCCCCGATGTTTGCCCCGATGTTTGCCCCGATGTGTGCCCCGATGTTTGCCCCGATGTTTGCCCCGATGGAAATGTGCCCCATGATGATTAGTCTCTGCGACAATCCATCACCCCGAAAATTTGCTAATTAACGAGCATTAGCTCTTCCTTACTGTTATGGCCTTCATGACATTCTGGTTAAACAGCCAAGTATGCCTTGTAACGTAAACTCAGACAGACCACATGGAAGTACGGTCTGAAGGTATATGCCACCAGACATAACACCTTCTCCTCCAGATGGACAACACCTATATAACCTGCCCTACTTCCCAGCATAGAGAAACACTGCTTAAACAAATAGAGAGCAGTTTACTTTGCAGTTTCAACACATATAAATTATGCTATTTAAATCTTTTTAAATCTATTTTAATCTTTGCTAACGCTAACGAGGTAGGAAAGAAACAAGATAGTTGGCTTCAAAGTATGATATAATAAGTAAAGATATTAGGGAAAAATCAGGAAAACCAGCCTTTCTAATTTAGCTATCTTAATGTTATTAACAATTTCATCTAAAAGTATATAATTGAATTAGGATACATTATTAATAAATATACCGAAAATTAGTTGAAAGAAAAAGTTTTTTAAAAAGTTAGTCGATCTGAGTGAATACATGCAATAAAGCAGATTTTCTATTCAGCTGTAAAAGCATAATTTCGTGGCAGTTTTTAACAAAACAGAGATTCTTCATTCAACTCATTTAATGAATGTAAATGTAAAACCAAAATGGCGGAGCAGCCTCTAATTATTTTTGGTGGGCAGTTGAGCCCCAGAGCACCCATGGAGTCAGCATCTGTGATGAAAAGGATGGTAGCTAATTATGGCTGCCGTCCCGTCCCCATGCCCTCTCCAACGCGTCCTCAGAGTTGACAAGCCTTAGGTCTTTTTCCCCTGCAGCAGTTTCCTTCCCTCGTTCTCCAACAAAAACACAACATAACATTTTTAAAAAGCACCAATCACAAAGCACCACACTCAGGTCTGCTTTGCAAAACAGCACAAATGAACCTAGTTAACTAACTCAAAGCTAACTGTAGCACACCCAGCGACGCACTCAGGGTGACCCAGAAGGACAGACAGCCTGTGGGGCCTTGCTCACAGCCAGTGATTAGCTAGTTCCCTTAATGGGACCGCACTTAGATACCAACTATAAAGACTTTAAAAGAGAGACTGCAAAGCTGTCTGAAAAAAGTATGGTTCATACTTAGAAGTCTTTATGTGGTGTTTGCGTTTGGTTAGTTTATTATTTGAGGATTTTATAGCGGAAAAGCTATTTATTTTGGAGTGTTGATTCTTTGACTTAATATTTCTTTTTTCTTTTTGAGAAGATAAATAATAAAAGCCATAAACTGTCCCTCCCTGCGTCTGATCACTCCCGGATCAGGCACGCCTCGGCATGCAACCTTAACTTGTGATGGCAAAGGGTTGGTCAGTTTGATAGAGAGGTGGTAGTGTTTTAGGCCTTCTCCCAGTCCAAAAACCACTGTGGTGAAGTGGGTCACTTCCAGGACTAGAGTCTGACTTAGTATCAACGTACTTTCCCATCCTCACTGATGGTCATGAGCTTTAGGTACTGACTTAAAGAATAACATTGTGGATACAGACAGCCAAAATAAGAACTATCTGCAGGATTGCTGGGTTTACTCTCTGGGCCAAGAGTGACAAGTTTGTAATTTAGGAGAACCTTGACTTGAATTAGAGAGGAGCCAGCAGGGGTGCTTCAGGCACCTGTTAAAGACGCTCCTGGGCTAACCTCCTGGGCATGTCCCACTGGAGAGCTTATATCTCCCAGTTGGTCTTAGAGTGTCTGGGAAGAGCTTGAAGCTGTTGCTAAGGGAGAGGTAGTCTTGTTCGAGGTCTTGTTTTATCTGCTGAAATTCCCATCCTTCAGCAGGAGAAGCCAAATAGGAAAATGAACGTATGATTGAACAGAAGGGTTGGGTTATCAGTGCTAGTTTGGTGAGATATTCATTGTGAAAGGGAAAGAACTTGGCACAAAAGTATCAAGTATAAAGTGTCTTGTCCTGAAATAGTATTGCTGATAAATTTACAAAATTGGATTGCCTGTTTAACGGGGAACTTAAAGGGGAACTTTTTCAAAAACCTCTGCACTTCATTCAGTGAAAATAAGCGTACAGTTGTCTGCAGAATATCAACCAGGGAATCAGGTTTGCTTAACTCAAAGAATAAAATAAATGGTAAAGTTACTAATTGGCTAGCTAGTGTCATGTAAATTACGGGTAAGTGATATTTAGGAGAAGTCCAAGATCAAATTTAGCAAAGCTTTTTAGCAAATTACTCAATTACTCAATTACTCAAAATCCCAATTACTCAAACAGTCAGATGTCAAAGGTTTAAAGAAAAGAATCCTACACAATTTTTTTATACACACACAGAAATTGAATAATTTTTATGCTAGTTTTTGCTTTTGTTAACTGTGCAACTGTGATTTTTTAAATGTTAGTTTGTTGATAGATAATTGGTAATTCATGTTTGATCAAACCTAATATTATAAAATTGTTCCAAAGACTTAAACATTGGATATAAATGTGTGT